>JARPMJ010006803.1:0-49111 GCA_033366665.1 Phoxinus dragarum | reverse complement strand
TTAAAAACCCTCGCTGCAGCATTTTGAACATACTGAAGACGAGTAACCAGTGATTCACTTATGCCTAAATAAAGTGAATTACAATAGTCCAACCGGGTTGAGACAAAGGCATGCAGAACAATCTCCAAATCCTTGTATAAAAGGATGGGTTTTTAATTTAGCCAATTTTCTCAACTGAAAAAAAGATGATTTCACGACGCTATTAACTTGACGATCAAAGCGCATTTCAGAATCGAAAAATACTCCGAGGTTCTTCACATAACTCATCTTATTGGACAATAGTCCAGAATTTCCAGCCAGACTATTCCCAAGCTGTTTATTCCCGAACATAATAAACTCAGTCTTATCTTCGTTTAACTGTAAAAAATTATTTGTTAGCCATCCCTTTACCTCAGTCAAGCACTTGTAAAAATTAGTGAGAGATAAACAACCATCACACTCCAAAGGAAAGTACAGCTGTAAATCATCAGCATACAAGTGATATTTAATATTATGTTGCTTAAAAATGGAACCAAGGGGTAACATATATAACGAAAACAAGGTCGGACCAAGGATTGAACCCTGAGGAAACCCCCCAAGAAATATTCGCGGATGTGGGAGACATAATTTCCCAATTTTGACAGAACATGTCCCTGTCATGCAAATAAGAGGAAAACCACTTAAGGGGCCACACCATTGATCCCTACATAATCTCTTAGGCGTTCTATTAAAATTGTGTGGTCCAGAGTATCAAAGGCTGCACTTAAGTATAACATCATTAAGGCGACATTTTTCCCAGAGTCAATACTTAAAAAAAATATCATTTGTAACCTTTAATAATGCTGATTCTGTGCTATGTTTGGTCCCTAAATCCAGACTGAAAAATATCCATTATGTTGTTTTCCATCAAAAAATCTGTAAGTTGATTATGGACAACTTTCTGGCAATTTTGAAATAGGTCTAAAATTTTTCAAATCCTGTGGATCCAAACTCATTTTCTTTAAGACTGGCTCAATAACCGCATGCTTAAACCCTGATGGTAACAGTTCCATGATATAGACTACTATTTATAATCAATAGTATATTGGGACCAATAACGTCAACAACCTCTTTAAACAATCGCGACGGGAGAACGTCATTAAGTGAGGTAGTCGGTTTTAAAAGCAGTATTATTTTTCCCAACTGAGCTAGTGTAATAGATTTAAATTTACTTAAGCAATGAAAAGGATTCATTTTATGGATGATAACATTGCCTACAGGCATAATGTTCAATCGAATGAGAGCAACTTTATCAATAAAATATTTTAAAAAACTCTCACACAGATCCTTAGACTGGGTAGGGAAAATATTAACAGACGGACTCAATACCTTATCTATGGTTGAAAATAATACCCTCGGGTTATGTGCATTATGTGATATAATTCGCGCAAAATATAAAGATCTAGTGGCTCTTGCAATTTATCTTTCAGCCACTTACGTTCTGCGTGCCGACAAACCCGCCTCAGATTCCGCGTAATATCATTAAGCCACGGTTCTTTTTTAACTTTTTGACATCTCATTTTAAAAGGAGCAACATTATCCAGGATCTCAGAACAAATATTATTAAAAGAATTAACCAATTCATCAGGTCCCACAACGGGCAAAGCTGTGGGCTCAGTATGGCGGGGGCCAATTCAGTAAAAGCAGTTGAGGAACGCACTGGGTGTAGAAGTAGTGATAACCCTAGACAAGCATGATAAGGAAGGATAACATAGTCCATTTGTTGCGGAAGAAAAATTAAACCTTATAGGCATGTGGTCAGAAATGGCTATTTCTTCAAACACATATATTTTCTATCGTTATCCCCCAAAGAAAACACCAAGTCAAGTGTGTGCCCATGATCGTGAGTTGGTCCAGAGACACATTGGGATAAGTTAAAGGAATCTACTAAATTCATAAATTCTTTAGTCATAGGTTTACCAGGACAACAAACTTGAATATTAAAATCACCCATAATCAAAATCCTATCTGCAGATGGAACGATCACAGATAGGAACTCATAAAATTCATTAAGAAAATTCTTGTTATAACTAGGAGGCCTATATATCAATGCACAGATCACCGGCAAGGGCAAGTCAATCTTCATTAATTGTGCTTCAAAACTCGTATAGCTTTCAACAGGCAGTAACTTGCACTTCATAATGCTTTTAAAAATAACAGCCAAGCCTCCACCCCGACGATTACTCCTCGAAGTGCTTAAATAGCTACATCCATTTGGTAAAAGCTCAGCAAGAGGGCTCATATCCGTGTCGTTTAACCAAGTTTCAGTAATAAAAAGAAAGTCCAGCCCATGTGTTACATAATAGTCATTCAGGATGAATGTTTTGTTGACAACTGAACGTGCATTTATCAAAGCCATAAGCACTGTGGTTGACTCAACAGGCCAATTGGAAGTAGAAACAGCACTTAGCTTCGTTCTCCCAGCTCATCTGACAGAGCGCAAATTTGAGTGCACGGCACCTCCGCGTCTTCTCTCTCTCCGTGTAGTCCAACGTAATGGTGGCGATATGACAGGCAGAACATGTATCAGGTAGGAAGGCCGCAACTCTGCCGTTGGTATAACTCCATTGTTCGGGATCCTCAATTTCTTAAGTTTCACCAAGACTCCAGCCCGTATGCCTCGTCTCCTACGGCGTCTCCTTTTCCAGCACACGCAGCCAGTTACCTGACAGACTTTCATCGGCGGCTGGAACGTGCATGGCTGTTCAGCATACAAGTTCAAATCACGGCTGCACATATCCAAAGCCGTGGATCAAAGGCTTAACAACGTAAGGCGGTCATAAATTAACTGTGAGCAATCCAAATGAGTGATAAAACATACAAATAAAACAAACAAACAAAAAGCAGACATCCTGAATGTGGAGCGACGGCAAGCCAACACACAACCTGGCGCCATCGTCACACACTCTGTGCAGGCTCAGAGCGAAGGGGGGCTTTACAGCAGATACTTCCTGGTACCCAAGAAAGACGGGGGGTCTCAGACCCATACTAGATCTGAGGCAACTGAACAGAGCGCTTGTGAAACACCAGTTCAGAATGCTAACGACCAGAAAAATCCTCGCGCACGTTCGCCAAGGAGACTGGTTAGATCTAAAGGACGCGTATTTTCAAATACAGATTGCGTCACGTCACAGGCGATTTTTGAGATTCGCCTTCGAGGGCCAGGCATACCAGTACAAAGTCCTGCCGTTCGGCTTGTCTCTAGCACCCCGTACATTTACGAAGTGCATGGACGCAGCACTCGCTCCCCTCAAACTACAGGGTGTTCGAGTGCTGAACTATTTGGACGATTGGCTCATTCTAGCCCAATCTCATTCAGAGATAGTGGCGCACAGAGCCCTGCTGCTGAGTCACCTCGAGAATCTCGGTCTCACAGTAAACTGGGAAAAGAGTTCGCTATCCCCCAGTCAGAATATTTCTTTTCTGGGACTGGAACTGAACTCGCTGTCGATGACAGCACAGCTGTCACAACAGCGCGCGCGCGCTGCGCATCCAGCGCACAGTCAGCTCATTTCGCTGCGGCGCTGTTCTCCCTCTAAAGAGCTTTCAGAAAATGCTAGGTCTGATGGCCTCAGCATCTGCAGTACTGCAGCTGGGTCTGCTGCGCATGCGCCCGCTGCAGATATGGCTCAAAGGGAGGGTGCCCTGCAAAGCATGGGCCACCGGTCGGCTTTGCCTCAAGGTCAATCAAGCTTGCGTTGCAGCTTTGAAACCATGGAGGTCAAAAGACTGGTACCTGTCAGGTGTAAGCCTAGGGACTTCCTCAAATCTGAGGGTGGTGTCTACGGACGCATCCAACGCAGGATGGGGAGCGCTGCTCGAGGGCAGACCGCTGTTTGGCCTTTGGTCAGAGCGAGAGAAGCTCTTCCACATAAACTGCCTCGAGATGTTAGCACTGTGCAAAGCGCTCACTCGGTTTCGTCCCCTGATTATGGGCTGCCATGTACTGATACGTTCAGACAGCATGTCAGTGGTGCCTTCTGATATGGGCGCGCTGCAACCTCTTTTCACTAAGGGCGGCGCACGTGCCGGGGCATCTGAATGTTGGACCAGACGTACTGTCCAGGAACCGCGTTCCGGCAGGAGAATGGTCGTTACACCCACACACAGTGCAACTGTTGTGGAAGAAATTCGGCAGAGCGGAAGTGGACCTCTTTGCGTCTCCAGAGAACGATCACTGTCTAGAATTTTTCCTCGAAAAGCAAGGACGCGCTGGCTCATCAGTGGCCATGCCGTCCCCTATATGCTTTTCCCCCTGTCTCGCTCCTGACCCAGGTGGTGGAGAGGATCAGGGAGGAAGGATGTTCAGTGCTGCTAGTAGCGCCGCTCTGGTCGAATCAGCCCTGGTTCCCAGCTGTGATGCAGTTAGCCAGCACCGCCCCGTGGCCAGTGCCTCTGAGGAGAGATCTCCTCTCTCAAGCAAATGGTTCGATTTGGCATCCTCACCCGGAGCTATGGTCCCTTCATGTGTGGGCCATCAACGGGTATCCGCTGACCTCCCTCAGGGAGTGTTAAACACGATCACACAAGCTAGAGCTCCGTCTACGCGACGGCTCTATGCGTCTAAATGGTCAGTTTTTTCTGGCTGGTGCACGTCTCGCGGCGTGTCACCCCCAGACTGCGGAGTAACAGAGGTTTTGTCCTTCTTACAAGAGATGTTGGATAGCGGGAGATCCCCTTCCACACTCAAGGTATATGTGGCGGCTATAGCGGCTTTTTCTGAAACCGCACACGGCCAGTCCATAGGAAGGAACGATTTAGTCATTCGGTTCCTTAAAGGAGCTAGGAGACTTAATCTACCCAGACCTCCCACAGTTCCCATTTGGGACCTTTCCACGGTGCTGGACGCCATGATGGGTCCTCCTTTCGAGCCTCTTCAGGAGATTGATATGAAACATTTGTCGCTCAAGACGGTGTTTCTCCTGGCTCTCGCTTCAGTGAAGTGCGTTGGGGACTTGCACGCGCTCTCAGTGAGCGCATCGTGCATGGAATTTGGGCTTAATGACTCCAGAGTCGTGCTCAAACCTAAGCATGGTTACGTTCCAAAATCCCTAAACACACCGTTTAGGGCGCAGGTTATTTCCCTGTCTGCCCTTCCATTCATCGGGGATAATATGGACGAAAATTTCATCTGCCCAGTGAGGGCATTGAGAGCTTACGTGTCACGCTCGTCTGCTTTCAGACAGACAGAGCCGCTTTTCGTTTCGTTCAGTGGGCGTCTCAAGGGACTGGCCATTTCGAAACAGAGCCTATCCAGATGGATAGTGGACGCTATAGCTCTAGCGTACACATCCAAGGGCTTTCAGTGCCCTTTGGGTGTTAGAGCGCACTCCACGAGAAGTATGGCTTCTTCGTGGGCTTGGTCGAGTGGGATTGCCTTACAGGATATTTGTATGGCGGCAGGCTGGGCCTCACCGTCTACATTTATCAGGTTTTATAACCTCGAGGTACCCGCCTTACAGGCCAAGATATTATCGGTTTAAATAACCGTATTTGTTAGACTGACATTTCAGTCATCAGTTATGGCATTATTATGCTGAACTGCTAAGCGCAGTTAATTCTGTACTGATCTGCTAAGCGCAGTCTATTCTGTACTGATCTGCTAAGCGCAGTCTATTCTGTACTGATCTGCTAAGCGCAGTCTATTCTGTACTGATCTGCTAAGCGCAGTCAATTCTATACTGATCTGCTAAGGCAGTCATTTTGCGAGAGATGGTGGTTAGAGCCCACCTCTTTCAGGATTCTCTGTGAGTCCTACAGGTGATTATGTACTATATGAACCCCAGCTCAGTGCTCTGGGTCTATGGTGTCGGATCACTGCACACACGGCGTCTTATGCCTAGTTCACACTACAGGATTTTAAGCCCGATTTAAGCCCGATTTGCAAATCGTTGAGCTCGCCGACAGGTCGGGTTGTTATCGCGTGCAAATCGCGGGGGATTAGCGGCCGATGAACGCTTGCCAATCTGTTAGTATGAAAGAGCCAACAACACATCAAAGACGCTCGCAGACGCCTCGCGGACGCGTCGCCGAGCCCAGAAAAATATCTAGCATGATAGATATCTGGAGCTGTCGCACGACTCAACCACATATGATGCCATGAGCTACAGCCAATCAGAGCAAGGCATGGGTTGAGGTCACTGGGAAAATACCGTTTATATACTGTCTATGGGATTTTTTTTTTTTTTTTTCAGAGCAAATCATCGCGCAAACAGTTTGCAGCACTAATTTCTTTCTGACGTCCATATTCAAACAAAGACTCGCGTGTTGTGCACTTGTGTTCTTCTTCGCTGGGTAGTGGCACGCGTGCTGTATTGCGTCATTTCCGGTTCGTTTTATCGCGTGATTTCTTCGTGATAAAACGTGGTTTGTAGACAAGATAGAATCGTTGGCCGACAGAGTTGTTGTCACCTCGTGTAGTGCGTTACCTCCTGTTGCGGATCAATCACGTTGTGTCGTGTGGTGTGAACGGCTCAACAACTTTAACACTCCTGATTTCACAGAGAGCAAGTCATGTAGTGTGAACTGCACAGTTCAGCCCAACGTTTTAAAATCCTGTAGTGTGCACTTGCCTTTACAGGGTGTTCCCCAATGCGTTGCTACGACAACGCAGTACGAGAGTATCTCTCGTAAGAGAACGTACTCGGTTACTAACGTAACCTCGGTTCTCTCTAGAGAGAGGAACGAGTACTGCGTTTCCTGCCGTGTATGCGCTTTGGTTGTTTCGCTTTAAAAATCAGAGTTCATAAGCCTGTGAGCGAAATATATAGCCCTAAGCCACGCCCGTTTCGGCGGGACATGACGCAGGAGGGCGCGAAGCGCCCTCATTGGGTGTGACGTCACTCAAGGGCTTGCTCGATTGGCTTAAGCATTTGCCGCACAGCAGCCAATAGGCGCGCGAGCTGTCTCGCCTAGGTCTGTATGCTGTGGCAAAGCGTTTTACATAGATACAAAATTAAGGATAATTTTTGCTTCAGTATTCTCGTGGAAAAGGATTTTCCCCAATGCGTTGCTACGACAACGCAGTACGAGAGTATCTCTCTAGAGAGAACCGAGGTTACGTTAGTAACCGAGTACGTTTTCCAAGTGATATCAGATTGTGTGTATACATGTGTTTTTATTGTACTTACCCTGTAACTGCATGAAACAAGAGGGTAAGAAGCACCACTTTAATTTACAGCCCGCAATGTCATACTTACCCTGTAACTACATGCATGAAACAAGAGTATATTTCCCCAGCATAAAAAAAAAAAAAGTTGCAATAGTTTTACTTGCCTTGAAACAACTTAATCAGTGCACCATTGCAATAAAAACAAATTAGCCTACTTTATAAATGCACTGGTAATTTAAAAAAAGCCTTTATGTATTTGTACACTATTATTACAAAAAGGTGCAGTGTATGTAGTAGCCTACTCGCTAAATTGCTCCCAAAAGTAAGATTGTATTATAAGTACCCCATAGTTCTAAAATAGTTCTTATTCGATCTACGTCATCAATGTTCGCGGCGGCCATGTTGTTGACATAGAACCCACGGCAACTGTCAGTCTGTCAATTGACAAGCGATTATCCATGGTATTTTCGCTGTATTTATTTATTTTTTTAAACAGCGTGATGGTGTGTTGTGTAATACACTGCTGTTCTAACAACAGCAAGAAGAAGATAGTTTTTATGCGATACCGACTGTCAGAAAACGTGAAGGGAAGGAGACAGAGGAGTTGAGCCAGCACATGCAGGAGAGACTTGGCTTGATTTAATATTGACTCATTTGGATAAATATTAGGTTGGCTACACAAGATAGGCATTCATTTTTCTCAAGAAAAAAACAACTCACCTAATGCTGTAAACATACAGAGAGAGATATGCGTTTTTTTTTTATTATAATAACTTTAAGGATATAAGTAAAGATATAATATGTAATAAAGTACACATATTTAGCAAAATACTCTCTATAGCTCTTTTTTTCTAGCCAAATTATGGTCATCAAATGGCTTTCCTGAGGTAGGCTAAATGTTATGTGACATAATTGTTCTCCAGCTGTTTTATTGACCCCTTTGTTTGTTTGTTTGATTGATTGGTCGATATTATGTATGAGGAATATACATTTCGGTAAGTTGTACTGTATCTCTCAACATTGTTTATTTGTGTTTATTTACTAGCTAACGTTAGAGATGATCG
Organism: Phoxinus dragarum; assembly: GCA_033366665.1. NCBI lineage: Eukaryota > Metazoa > Chordata > Actinopteri > Cypriniformes > Leuciscidae > Phoxinus > Phoxinus dragarum. The sequence continues at coordinate 40,918 of JARPMJ010006803.1, read as the reverse complement.
GTTCACATGCCGCTAGGGATCTGTCGCGTCACATTTACAAGCGCCAAAGCGGTATTTATTGTTTGAATTTCGTAATAAAAGTGACAGAACCTGAGAGCTGAGATTTTTTAGATCATAAGTAACTGCTTTGTCTAGTCTGTCGGTCTCCGTGTCCTCTTTGCGTCGCGATTTTTTTTTTCTGTGCGTGAGAAAATGGATGTGTGGCTTGAGAGTGTGTGGAAAGTGTGCTTCACGGTGAATGCGTGAGAGTTGGCAGCTCTGAATAAATATCCGGATAAGTTACGGCTGGCAATAAGGACGAATCTTTACTTAAGGCTATTGGGTCTATTTGATATGGGTCCACGCCAATCAAGCTTATCTTCTCTTGATACCGACGAGATGAAGCCATTAGGCTACGGCTCTCCTCAACTAAGATCTGCGTGCGGCTATGGGCAGGACAGATGTCATGTCAACAATATGGCCGCGGTTAGCTACTTCCGGTGTTTGCGAATAAAGCCTATGCTTACAGTATAAATACCCCTTTATTATGAAATTAAAGATCAGTGTTTCATTTAGATGGGCAGTTTGACTCTTGGATTTTGATGTCAGTTTGTGGTCTTTAAAACAGTGTTTACCAAAACAAAAACAAAAAAAATAGTTGATTACCGTAATTAAATCTATTAATAACAAATAACCACTTTCGGTCAGGAAAAATATTATTAAATTATTCCATCTTAAAATGCTGAAAAGTATATCACCTGATCATTTTTCTTTCTGGCTATCTTTGCAAAAAAATATGTGTTTTGGTAAACACTGTTACAAAGACTACCAACTCACATTAAAAGCCAAAAGTCAAAGTGAGCAACTAAATGAAACACTGACACACACAAATATTTCAATAAAACATCAACATCTAAACCTCTGTTCATTCTCTATAAGACCTTCTGACGTCTGACAGAAATAAAGTCAGTCTGGTTAGTAATAAGTGAAGCTGGTAATGCTTTTTGTGGAGTTGTTTAATTCTCCTCTGCTAAGATCTTGAGAGATTTAACATATTTTATCTCCTGATGATTTCATCTAAAGCTGTGGCTGAAAGTCGGTTGTAGTTCTTGTGTTTTTCTTTCCTTCAGTGATTCTGTTTGTTAACAGCAGGTGTTCATCATTAATGCTCAATCATCACTTAATTGATCACTTAATTATCTAATTAACTTTAACTCTGATTCAGAGTGCATTTAACAATTCCAAATTTAACAGGGACCAAATGTTATCTGAGCAGAGTTACAGTAATTTAACTCTGGGGATTTTGCTGTGTGATAACTTTTTCAGGGACAGCCCTGACAAAAGAAATGCAACATAGTACTGTAATAAATCCCTCTCACATAAGCTGATAAAGCAATACTCCTTTACATGATGTGTCAGACAAAAACCTGACCTTTGAAACGTCACACTGACAAAGCATGTAAGGAAGAGTCCTTTCCACAGTAAAATCATTACATTTTAAAAATCTTAATTTCCAAACGCAGCAAATGTTCAGGTTACTCAGCAACAGTATCAGGATCAATGTTCTCATCATCTCGTCTCAGGTCTGGCTCAGGCCATACAGTAATGTCTATTACAGTATACAACATAAATTGAGCAGTGCAATTTACAGTGCAATTCAACAATAAGCTTTAAGAAAAGTTTATTTTCATAACACTACTGTAAAGAGATCTTGCAGTAGATGAAAAGCAGTATAGTGTCAGTTACAGTACAGTAAAACAAAACAGAAACTGCTTTAGCATGGCAAATATGGTCATTACAATACTGTAATGCAATTTGGCCAAGGATGCTGATTTTTTTTCTTTTCTCTGACAAAGTCTTTCCCTCCAGGCAGTCGTCTCTCAGTTCTGGAAAAATTACTAAATGTAAGAAATATTTGGCTACAAATAGTTTGACAATTATGAGTTTGAGGGTGTATTACATGTGCTACAGTTTTTACTGTACATAGCAGGGTGCGATTTGCCGGGGGGGGATGCGTGGGATTTCCCCCTTTCTAGTCAATGTATCCCTGCCTCTGCTTAATTATTTTTAAGTTAACGTTATTGCATAGTCATATGTGTCTAGTTCAACTATCACAGTTCATATGTGTGGGGAAAGATAAGCTATTAGAGTAAAAATATTGCGTTAGGCTACTTCAGTTAATAAGAAAAAAGATTTTACAATTCCATTGCTCCATTGAAGAGCTCCTGTTGCCCTTTTATGCTAAAGCTCTGATTGCTGATTGTAAAACTGTGTGACGGTGTTTGCCCGTGTGATGACGAGTCAGTATGCATATTTGAATGGCTGTATGTTCCTTGTGAGAACAAGATATTTTCTGCATGAAAAGTGTGCCAAATGACGAGAATTGTGTGCAGTGTTTTAAAAAAGTGTGTTTTAGAGCTGCAATTTGAGTGTAAAGCAGGAATTGTGCTTTTAGCAGAAGTGGTTCAGGGGGTTGGTGCATGAGTTACATGTTGTTGTCATTGTGTCTCAAGTACCAGTATTTGTGTGTAAACAATTGAGAATATGTGTTAGTATAAAACCCCTGTAGAAGAGCCAGTAGTAGACCAACTTCCCTCATGGTCATTCCCACAAAAGAACATGGTCAATTATAGTGCTTTGTATTTCATCTGAACAAGTGTCTTTTTATCCCGTCCCCTTAATTTTTCTTTTCCTCTCCTCTTCCACTTTGCACATAATCCCCCTTGGCCCTATTTATATTATCCTGAGATTCGGATTGGTGTGTCATCAGCTTTTACTTATTGTTTACACATGGATAAATGTGTGCTATTTGAGTTCACAGTGTGACGCCACTTGATTTAATTATATCTCTTTGTGTTTTCTGAATGAGAGAACCTGTGTAAAATGAGGGCATTTTTGTGAAGTGTTTTGCAGAAAATATTGAGAAAATTGGAACGTTTGTGAAAACAGGTGAAATGTGTCTTTTGTTCTAGAATTGAATGAATGGTTTGGGAAATTGGGCTAAATGAATCAGTTATAGTGTGTTAGCAATGAAGAAAAGGAGAGTAACGAATGTAACTATGGTTCTATGAGTTCTGGATGAGGCAGTGCTTCCCACTGAACATTATCTCTCTTTCACTCTCATGCACAGGTCGAGTCTAATAACAACAAAGTCATCACATGACCAGGTACGTCATGGAGATCCCCTCTATTTAACCCTGTGACATCCTGCAAACTGTCTCTACAGAATCTTCTCGCGAGACTCCGAGTGACAGGCTGCTCTGGCGGTCATCCAAAACTCATAGAACCGTAGTTACATTCGTAACTCTTGTTCTATTCCGTTCTTTCTGACCGCCAGAGGCAGTGCTTCCCACTGGATGGCTCATAACAACAAGGTCACGAGGAGGCTACTCCTAACCTTAAGATGAAGTTGAGGGTCCCAACAGGACTGCCGCTTCCATAGCACCAGGCGGTGCCACATTAACTCTATAGTATCTGGAAAAGGTATCAGTGAATGACCAATTAGCCGCTGCACAAATGTCCATTAGAGGGGCGCCTTTTAATGCTGCCCAAGATGTTGAGATACTTCTTGTTGAATGGCATTTTATGCCGGCTGGCAATGTCAGGTTGTTGGCCTTATATGCCTGGACAATGACCTCCATCACCCAGTGTGACAACCTCTGTTTTGACAGAGGCTGCCCTTTTCTTGGCCCACCATAGCAGAGAAAGAGTTGGTCTGACTGTCGCAGTTTCTCTGTGGCACTCAGATAGCCCCAAAGGGCTCGCACTGGGCATAATTGTTCCGTTGGATTGCCATCTTGTGTCAGACACAGAATGATTTAGTGCTACAAACTCAATTGGTTGATTCCTAAATGATGTTGAGAGCCTTTTGGGTAGGAATGAGGGGTTAGGCCACAATGTCACCATTGTTCCATCCGCATTCCAACGCATACAGGACGTATTGGTTGACAATGCGTGGAGCTCACCAACACGTTTGGCTGACGTTGTTGCCAAAAGGAATCCAGTCTTTATTGAAAGCCACTTCAGGTCACAATGCTCCATTGGCTCAAAGGGATGTTATGTAAGTGTTCTTAAAACCAGACTGAGGTCCCATGAGGGTACCCTAACAGTTGGAGCAGGGTGCAATCGCTGAGCACCTTTCAGAAAGCGGGTGATTAGAATATGTGACCCTAGTGATTGATCATTTACTTTTCCATGTTGGGCAGAAATTGCAGCCACATATACCTTTAGGGTAGAGGGAGCCCTGTTATTGTCTAGCAGGGACTGCAGAAAACATAACACCATTGGCACCGGGCAGTGGTCTGGGACCAAACTTCTTGGTGTACACCAATCAGTGAAAAGCTTCCACCTACAAGCATAGATATTCCTGGTGGAGGGTGCTCTGGAATTCAGGATTGTGTTTTGCACCTTAACATCACAAGACTTCAACAGTAATTCTGGCTCCTCAGCGGCCAGACACAGAGCTGTAACCGATCTGGGTTTGAGTGCCAAATCTGCCCCTGCAACTGAAGGAGCCGGTCCTGCCTCCTGGCTAGGCTCCAGGGCTCCCCATTGAGAAGCCGGCATAACATTGGGAACCAAGGCCTGCCTGGCCAGTTCGGTGCCACTAGGAGCATCCTGTGGTTCCCTTGAAGAATTCTGTGGAGAGTTGGCAGAATTAATGGGTTTGGGGGAAAGGCATAGAGTAGAAGCGCTAGCGCATCCTGACCCACCGGGCTGGCCTTCTCTGTCCAGGAGAACCACAGGGGGCAGTGGGTCGAGGTCTCTGAGGCAAACAGATCCACTTGTCCTCTGCCAAATCGTCGCCAAACCATCTGAACAACTTCTGGATTGAGTCTCCATTCTCCCGGCAAAGGTCTGTGGCGAGACAAGAAGTCTGGCACCACATTCGACACTCCCGGTATATGCATCGCCCTGACACTTGTGAACCGAGGGAAGGCCCATGTCAGGAGGTCTTGTGCTACTCTTAGAGACTGGCTGGACCTCGTGCCGCCGTGATGATTGATATGATATACCACCGACGTATTGTCCGTTCTGATTAGAATATGGCGGTTCCGTAGGGCCGGCGCAAAGTGCTTCATAGCTAACTGCACTGCTTGAAGCTCCAGTATATTTATGTCTTTTGTGGCTTACTCAGGTTTCATGACCCCCTGATCATCCTGTGCTGCCACACTGCCCCCCAGACAATTAGCGAAGCATCGGTCTGTATTATCTTCCGTTCCTGGAGCGCACACACTCTTACTGTTCGCGAAAATTAATCACTATATGGCTTTTCTTTGGAGCGAAACCACTCTGAGATGCCACTTATACACGTTTCATAAAAGAAACAATATCCGGTGCTTATAAGCAAATCTGGCAGCGACCGGAATAAACAGACGTGTTCCAAGTAAAGTTTGTCTTCAATCCCCCACCGCCTCTGGAGGACGCACAATCCGCGGCTCCAACAAAAATGATTGTTACGAGACTGTGAAAGATGGAATCCAAGTATTCTGAATGAAAGTTTTTCTTTCGACCTGCAATCTTTGCACGTATGTCAAAGTTTGCAGGATGTCACGGGGTTAAATAGAGGGGATCCCCATGACGTACCTGGTCATGTGATGACTTTGTTGTTATTAGACTCGACCTGCTCATGAGCAAGAGAGATAATATTCAGTGGGAAGCACTGCCTCTGGCGGTCAGTAAGAACGAAATAGAACTGTAATATTGCATGCAGGTTGAAATAGTGTTTATAATGGTGAATATCAAAGCCAATATTTGTGCAATTTGGTAAATGGATGACAAAATGGCTATATATAATTCAGAAGGCAAATGAGACACAGAATTGCTTAAATTAATTGAACACTTTCATATCATATCAACATAGCCACAATTAACAATAATATTTAAAAACATAAAATGTCACGGCTACTGGTAGATTTAAGCACTAATATGTTTATGTTGTACACTTATTGGTCAATACAGGACATTGTAGCCTGATATATTGGTAGATGGCTGTTGACCTCTGTACATTTTTATTGGTAAAATATGGTAATTTTTGGCTTTTTCAATGTAAGTTGGGCAACTTTGGCAAAATGTTTGGTTGTTTCCAATTTCAGTAGTCTTTAAAGTACATAAGTCTTAACAGATGTATTCGTAATATGTGCCTCTGTAGACCAAATAAAATCATAGAGCATTATTTCTTGCACTAAACAGTCACTGATGTGAACCTATTTTCACAGTGTTTAACGTTGGACAGTACCGAAGGGATGCCGTCCACACCTATAAGAGTTACGAATTCTTCCTCCCAGACAACGAAGAGGCCATGAAGATTCGCAAGTGAGAAACTCACACTTTACACTACAGTGCTTCATTTAAGTAATATCACAAAGAGTGCTGTTTCTCCAAAATTAATATTATAAGTTCTTGTTTATGGAACTGTTGTATAAAAGCAATATCACACTCGCAATTATGCTATTGTTCTGAATATTCACCCTAACAGAATGAAAATATATTGATCAATATATTATATGGTATAAATATACTGAAAATATATGATATAATGGTAACACTTTATTTTACAGTGTCCTTGTTACATATTTTACATGTAATTACCATAGCAATAACAGTAAATTATGCCAATTACATGCAACTAACCCTCAACCAAATCCTATACCCTAACCCTATAGTAAGTACATGTAGTTGCTTAATATTATTCAGTACTGAAATATAAAACTATTATTGCAACAATGTAACAAGGATGCCTTAAAATAAAGTGTAACCGAAATAATATATTGTGTTAATATTTTGTGTTATATATTACAATCTTTTGAATAATACATAAGGAATTGCCACTTTTAATATATTGAAAAATGTATTTACAATATATTCAGACATTAGAAAATCATTAGACGAGTGTACTTAGAAGACACGATTACCTTAAATTTCTCAAGGATGTTTTACTCAAAGTTGTAAGATTCTAATATAAAAACACACAAAAGAGTGAAAAAAGTGCAAAGACAATGATATACTGTGTATTTATTTCTATTTATTAAACTGAAACTAAATAAAATCATCTTTAAAAAGTTACTAGAAATGTTGTTGGCATCCTTCTGTCTTCGAGAGACAATGGTTTAGAATCTGCACCCAGGTCAGTCTGTGGTTTGGTTGCAGACTCTGCTATGACTGTAGAGTCCGATACGGGAGCGACAGCACCGCTGGCACTTGCTGCAAGTGTAAGCAGTGGTGGTGTCAGTGGGGGCAAGCTGAACACTTTGCTGCCGACGGGTCCTCTTCTCCTCCCACTGAATTGCTCTTTTTTCTTCGGCTAGAAGGACACTGGTCTTAACGGTGGATCGCCAATTTTCGTGGTCCGATGTCACTGCTTCCAAATCAGCTGGGCAGATGCTGCATGCTTTCAAATCTCGCTTGCAGGCGTCCTTGTAGCGCAGGGTTGGCCGTCCAGTTGGTCGTGTTCCTATGGCAAGCTCCCCGTACAGAACGTCCTTTGGGATACGACCGTCATCCATCCTGCACAGGTGGCCAAGCCAGCGCAGTCGCCTCTGTGTGAGGATGGTGAACATACTTGGCATACCTGCCTGAGCCAAAATGGCTCTGTTTGTAATACGATCCTGCCAGGTGATGCTCAGGAGTTGTCTGAGGCAGCGCATATGAAAGGCATTCAGTCTTTGCTCTTGGCGAGAATATAGAGTCCAAGCTTCACTGCCATAGAGGAGGGTGCTCAAGACGCATGCTTGGTACACCTTTAGTTTAGTTTTGAGTGTCAACAGATTGTTGTCCCAAGCCCTCTTTGCTAGTCGAGCCATGGCGGTAGCTGCTTTGCCTATCCTTATATTGAGCTCGGTATCCAGGGATAGGTTGCTGCAGATGGTGGAGCCAAGGTAGGTGAAATTCTCCACTACCTCCAGGGTGTGGTCGCCGATAGTGATTGCAGGAGTGGTGTTGATATCTTGAACCAATATGTTGGTTTTCTTGAGGCTGATGGCAAGGCCAAATTCTGTGCATGCATCTGCAAAGCAGGTGATAAGTCGCTGGAGGGCACCCTCAGTGTGTGTGGCAAGAGCAGCATCATCTGCAAACAACATCTCCCGTATGAGTACCCTGCGGACCTTAGTCTTTGCTCTGAGGCGGGCGAGGTTGAAGAGGTTCCCATCACTCCTAGTATGGAGGAAGATCCCGTCGTCTGAGTTGCAGAAGGCATAGCGCAGGAGCAGGGAGAAGAACATGCCAAAGAGTGTTGGCGCCAGGACACACCCCTGCTTCACACCACACCTGATTGGGAAGGGGTCTGAGGATGACTCGCCATACTGGACTGTGCCCACCGTGTTCTCATGAAATGATATGATCAGCTTCAAGAGCTTGGGGGGGCATCCAATCCTGTGTAGGAGAGTGAAAAGGCCAGACCGACTGACCATGTCGAACGCCTTGGTCAGATCTATAAAGGCAAGGAACAGGGGACGTCTCTGCTCACGGCACTTCTCCTGCAGCTGCCTAAGGGTGAACACCATGTCAATTGTTGACCGTTTTGCTCGAAACCCACATTGCAACTCCGGGTACACACGATCGGCGAGCAGTTGTAGGCGGTTAAGGATGACACGTGCAAAGGCTTTCCCCGCAACACTGAGGAGGGAGATCCCGCGATAGTTATTGCAGTCACTGCGATCGCCCTTGTTCTTATAGAGTGTGAGGATCTTAGCGTCTCGCATGTCCTGGGGTATGATGCCTCCTTCCCAGCATTTGAGCAGGAGGTTATGGAGGTGGCCGAGAAGAGAACTCACTTTTCCTGCCTTGATGATCTCTGGTGGAATTCCATCACTGCCTGGTGCTTTCCCACAGGCCAGTGAATCAATGGCCTTCCCAAGTTCCTCGATGGTGGGTGGCGAGTCAAGCTCCTCCATGATGGGCAGAGGCATGGTATTTCGAATGGCTGTGTCAGTAACAATGTTCACTCTTGAGTACAGTTCCTGGTAGTGCTCAGCCCATCTCTCCAACTGCTTTCTGCGATCTGTGATGATCTCGCCGGAAGTAGATTTTAGGGGAGCAGTCTTGATGGCGTTGGGACCAAACGCTTTCTTCATGCCCTCATACATGGCTAGGATATTACCACAGTCCGCCGAAGTCTGAATATTGCAACACAACTTCAGCCAGTAGTCGTTCGCACACTTTCGGGCAATCCTCTTGGTGTTATTACGTGCCTCTCTGAGGGCAGCCAATGTCCTAGCAGAAGGCTGCCTCTTGTGCTCAAGGAGAGTGGTACGTTTTGCAGTGATGGCAGGCTCCAGTACCTCGATCCCTGTCACAAACCAATCTTCACTCTTTTTCACCTTCTTCCCAAAAGTGTCTGAGGCGACCTTGTACACGGTGTCACGGATGTACTGCCATCGCATCGTAACACTGTCTACAGGGCAATCCTCCAGGGCCTCATCAATGGCCCTGGCGAAGCGTTCCCGCAGCTCTGGCACTGCTGTTCTTGCCGTGTTGATGCGAGGGCGGCCCTTTTGCTTCGAGCGATGGGTTCGTCTAGGTTGGAGGCGCACCTTGCTGCTGACCAGGGAATGGTCCGTGTCGCAGTCAGCACTGTGATACGTGCGAGTGACGAGCACGTGCTTGAGCATGGGTCTCCGAGTAACAATGAGGTCAAGCTGGTGCCAATGTTTGGATCTGGGGTGTCTCCAAGACACTCTGTGGTGGGGCTTGGTGGGGAAGAAGGTGTTGGTAATACACAAGTTGTGGTAAGAGCATAGCTCAAGTAGTCGCTGTCCGTTCTCATTAAGCTTGCCAACACCAAAATGTCCAATGCAGTGTGGCCAGGAGATGTAATCAGCGCCCACCCGGGCATTGAAGTCTCTGAGCATGAGCAGGTTGTCTTTCGGTGGAATCTCTGCAATTTTGGCCTCAAGTTCGTAATAGAAAGCATCTTTATCCTCAGCTGTGGAGCATAGTGTGGGGGCGTAGACGCTAAAGATGTGCAAGGGTCCCGAGGAGGTTGTGAGACGGAGGGAGAGGATACGCTCAGTCCCCTGAGAAGGAGGTTCTACTGATGGTAAGAGAGAATTTCGCACTGCAAAGCCGACCCCATAAAGTCGGCACTTGTCTTGCTCCAGTCCTTGCCAGAAGAAAGTGTAATCTCTCTCCTTCAGACTTCCACTGGATGGAAGACGTGTCTCTTGAAGGGCAGCAACGTCGATGTTGAGCCTTAACAGCTCGTGATTGATGATAGCGGTTTTTCTAGCGTCGTCAACTTGCTGAAGATCGTCACAGAGGCCAGGGCACATTGTTCTGACATTCCAGGTTGCCAGCCGCAGGGCTGGTGACTTCTTGGTCTTTTGATTATTTATTTTATTTTCTGGTGCTGGTTTTTACAACCTGCCTGTCGATTTTGTCTAAGCTCCATGCACCCGATGAAGCAAGCAGGTTGTGGCGGGGTAGTACCTAACTGCCCAGGGGCTGCCCGGGTTAAGGCGGGCGGTAACGACCCAATGGAGCACGATGGTTCCTCCCACCGTCGGGAGCAACCCCTAGCGCCCGGCTCGACGCCAAATGAGCCACGACTTATCACTGGTAGACTGCTGCTCCCCGTGTTGTTTCTGCACTGAGACAGTGCAGCTGGAGTGACCTCTCCAGGTGCAGGCCTGGGCTAATAATATGGAGATCCTGGGTTGCCCAGATGTCAGGACCCCCCTCTCGGCTTTGCTGGCAGGGTCTGACAGAAAGGCGAGCCAATACAGTCAGTGTCAGCGCAGCTGCAGGAGTTGCCGGATGGTGACATGTTCCTTCACCATCCGCCTGAGGGGCTCCACTCCTGATTTTCTGTTGGGGTTTACTCCCTTAGCCTTTTGCTTTCCCTGGAGCTAACCACAAGGCAGTGGTTCACAAGGGTTTCTGTACAGAGTTTTCCTTCTCTGTTGATGTATGATGGTATATCCCTTGGGTCGCTCTTTGTCTGGAACCTCCCCCTCGACCTTACCGCCATGGGTGGCCCTACCAGGAGCTTAAGCTCCAGACAGCATCGCTCTCAGGTTCATCGGAACACGCAAGGCTCTCCACCACGACAAGGTGGCAACCCAAAGAGAGCAAACTAGAAATGACTGCCATAGATAAACAACATGCAACATATCATCAATATATATATATGTTAACTGTCTGTGGGTGCCATCTTTTGGACATTCATCATATTGCATTAGTGTTTTTATGGTAACATTAATTATTCTATACAGAATAAATGATTTATAATTCAGAGGAGAATAAAGTTAACCTTAGTTAAAGTTTTAGGGACAACAAATATATTGATCTGAAAATATAGCATATTAATTTAAATTTCGTTCAGGTTCAATTACCAAACATACAATCTTAATTTATTTAAAGCAAACAATACATTTAAAAGATATGGGGTTACATGCGTATTTTGCAATTAAAAAAAAATATATATATATACACACACACACACATACATATATATATATATATACACACACACATATATATACATACACACACACACACACACACACATATATATATATATATATATATATATATATATATATATATATATATATATATATACAAAAAGACAAGGCCTGAGAGATTTCTTTATCTTTTAATGCAGGCAGAAAATTGCACGCAGCAATGAAAAGATTAAAATCTTGTCACTGTAACAGACACACACACACACGCACGCACGCCACACACACACACACACACACAGAGAGAGAGAGAGAGAAAGAGAGAGAGAGTGAGACTGGTGGAGTGAGGGGGAGGGGAAGGACAGACAGAGGGAGACAGAGACAGATACAATTTTAAACAAACAAAAAAATATCCTAATTGAGTAGACTTTGATTATGTTTAAATATACATGCAAATGCAGTGTTGAATTAACTGAAATTAGTGTACTTTAAAACACTGTTTAAAAGGGGGAAAAAACACATTTATACATAGTATAAAACACTAGATGGCACAATATACCTATTTTTAATAGACTCTTTCTACGCCCCTCCCCTCACACACAGAATTCTAAAATTCCAGAGCATGTGTTTCCAAACAACCCATAATAGCCGACTTCCTGTTGGGCTGGCGTAAAACTTATAGCACGAAAGTTGTCCGGCCTGATGAAATCTAAATGTGTAAAAAGTTTCATATTATTACATGCAAGCATGTTTGATACATGGACAAGTGTTTGAATCCCATTCCAGGGGGCACTGTCAAGCACAGCAAAGAAAGGGTTAAAATAAACCTGACAACCCCCCCTTAGGGTGACCACCCGTCCCACTTTGCGTTGTACCGCAAAGCATTTTCACCCCTTGTCCCGCACGTCGCATATTGAGAAAATGTCCCGCATTTTCATCAGTCTGTTGGTTTTTATTTATCATATTAAGAAAACGTTCATGCGTTCTTTTGCCTTTTTAAAAAGCATTTTATTTATTCTTTTTGCGGCATAGCTTTCCACCTATATTTAACAGCGCTTCGTCAGAAGTACAAATACAACAGCCGTTTTTTAAATCCTATCCAATGGTTGAGAAGAAAGGAATAAACACGGTCACTAGTAGGTTGTGACGGCTGTCAATCAAAATGTGGACCGCTGATTCGTTCCATGTGTTCCCTGTCAGAAAACAAATGGATAATTAGGTTAATTTTAATTTTTAATTGTGGTTGTCTAAAAATATGAAAGTTTTTGGTTTAATATATTCTTAACATATAAGACTGTCAATGTAATTTCATGTTGTTTTATATTTTATTTATTCATTGTTTATTTTGTTGGATTTCAGTTGGATTTGGTCAGAACTGTTTCAAAAATAGTTATCTACATGATGCCTTTGGGCTCAGTGATGTAGTAGAATTTAAATGACATGTAAAATAAAGACATGTATGTTACATTGTGATGTGGTGTTTTCTGAAAGTGACTAAAGAACAAATCATTTTTATCAGCTAAAAGGCAGAATACAATTTTTTTATTAAGTTAGATAGACATTATATAACAGTTTCAGGTTGTGTTTTAGCGTTGGTAACATGTCCCACATTGTGCCACACAAACTTAGAATCGTCCCACATTTGGTTCGTTTGATGGTGGTCACCCTACCCCCCCTCCTCACACACACACAGACATAGAGAGGACACTGAAAAAATTCACATTCAAACCAAAATATCTGACTTCCTGTTGGTCAGAGCTAATGACTGTAACTAGAAAGTTATCCGACTCGAGGAGATATACGTACCGATATTTGTTACTGTAGGTAAAACTAACACCATAATTTTTTACTAAAGGTGGCGCTACTGAGCCCCTCACCACGCCCGTTTCTCAAACTTTCGGTTTCGGCTGCGATGTCAAGATTACAATGATGGAATGCACAATATGTGCGTCTGTGTGTGTGTGTGTGTGTGTGTGTGTGTGTGTGTGTGTGTGTGTGTGTGTGTGGACCTGTTGGTCGTAGCTAAGGACTGTAAATTAGAAAGTTATCTAGCTCAATGAGAACAATATCCACATTATTCCTGACGATCTCACTGCGTGTTGAATTATGGGGGGCACTTCCGGTTTGGGGAACTTCCATTCAAAAACGCTGAAACTAATCATTTCAAATCATAAGTTTGCCAAACAAATAAAGCTTATATGTTAGTTTGACTGGATAATCTGTCAATTTCCCTTCATGGTTTATTGTCAGGCATCATGAGAATAACATTACATTTGATATTTTAACGTGACATGTTATAACAAGAATATACGGCAAGAGCTCTTTTCAGTCGCTGCTTTCTTTTCCTCGTGATTATTTTCTTTTTTCCCTTTGCTATCCGCTGTAAAAGTATGAAAAAGGACAACATATACTGCGCATTTATGGTCTGTTTCTCGAATTTAATTTATGATATATTCCATTAATAATTCACTGGAATGCGCGAATAATCTCTCGTTATTCTCAACAAATCCTCACGTCTCTTTCCAGGTTTGTTTTCACAGGTAAATGCAATTTATAATTTGTCAAAATGACGGAAATCATTTTGAAATAGTATCACGTAATGCTGAAGTTAATGAACATTTTTGATTAAGGCAACATAAGTTACAGATATTACAGTGATATTTAATCAAAGACTCGCGCTTTTGGGGTTATTTGGTCAGTTGAAATTACCTTGTTGATGCTTTTACACTTTTAAACTTCCTTTTAATGTTCGATGTTTGAACGGTGAGTAGATTAACGTCGTTTTATGGTGACACTTTCTTAAATTGCGTTCTCTATGCTCTCTAAAAGGCATAGAGCGAGCCTTTTCACTGATTGTTTACAGCTTAACGGAAGTTACACCCATAATTCGCGCAAAGCGTCATGGGGCGCAGGAAGAGTGTGGATACATAATACGTTTTGTTATTGTAGGTAAAACTAAATAACTAAACAAAATTCTGTCAAATAATGAAATGCGTTTAAGTATTATATAATGAACACTGATACTAGAACAGGAGGATCAGCACTGTTGTGGTAATCAGATATATTAACACTTGTGCACAAATAATTTTGAACTACTGCTATATTTAGACAGACAGACATCAAGAATCAGCGTATGTGTCTCAACAATGGTGAAATACTTAATGCTGCAATGCATGCTGGGAACCATGGATGACTTTTATACTAAGGTAGCTCCCAGAATGCATTGCAGCATGAAACATATCATTGGGGGTAAAAATCTGATTACCACAACAGTGCTGGACCTCTTGCTATAGTGTCTATGTTCATAATACACTTCAACTGCATTGAAAGATGTAACAGACTTTTGTGATAAACCTTGGCATGAGATCAAGGACACAGTATAATTAATGATGAGTATGACATCACCAATAAATACCCAAATGATTATCCACAGAAGTATTTTAAGTATGTTTTAATACTTTTTAAGCCATAACAACAGTGCCTTATTAAAACACAGTTACAGCAGCCAAATAAATCCAAAGCCCTAAAGTCAAGAGCCCAACTATATCAAACACTGATCACCATAATAGTGACCATACAATTCTATTATTTTCAATAAGTCAACAACATCTAAACCTCTGTTAATTCTCAATAAGTACTTCTGTGGACGTCTGACAGAAATGAAGTCAAACTGTTAGTAATAAGTGAAGCTGGTAATTCTGCATCTGTTGTGTAACTCTCCTCTGCTGAGATCTTGAGAGATCTGTTAGTGGTTAATGTTCTGTTGGGATTTAAAGGGTTTCTGTTGTGTGAGTTTTGTGCTGAAAAGTAGAGCCTGTGCTTCAGTCCAGCAGAAGAACAAGAAACACTGATGCTATGCTGCATGTTGCTCTGTTTAAAATACGTTAAACTATTGCAGTGATGTCTGTTAACCTATTTAAGTTTATTTATTTCGTTATTTTTCAGTTTAATTAATACAAATAAATGTGTAGGTTATCATTGTCCGGAGTCTCTTTTGTATGTTTTTTATATTAGAAACAGCTTTGGGTAAAACATCCTTGAGAAATGTAAGGCAACGATGCTGTGACTGACTCAGAACCTGCAGAAAGTGTCTGCCCTGTAGTGAGTAAGGCATAGGGATGCTCTTTTGCCATTGGAATCTCCCCTATATCAGTACTCATTGAACACCATATGGATAATCATATGATTGAGCACCAGAACTAACAAATTATACTGTACATATTTTTTTTTTTGTGTGTGTGTGTTTGTTATTGTATTTTTGTTTTCTTTTTCTTGTAAATTGTGTGCTTTAGAGCGTGTGCTCTGGCGGCGTTGAAAGACGTCTGTTGTTACTTCACTCAGGATCGTGGACAAGTTGCAGTAAGTGACAAACACACACACACATGCTCACCTGAACACGTTTCCACAGATCTTGATGAATTTAGAAGAGCTGTGATTATTAGAAACTTAACTTTTTCTGTTTCTGAACAATTAGCAGCTGGTAAGGCCATAAGTTGTATCACAGTAGTTTCTGATTAATGCGTAATGTTTTATACACAACCAGCCAAAAAGTTTGAAATAATTAACATTTTTTAAATGTTTTTGAGTGATTTATGCTCACCAAGGCTGTTTATTTTATTAATAACATAGTCAAAATAGTAATATTGTGAATTGTGTTTCAATTTAAAATAACTAACATATATATTTTGACGGAAAAAAATAAACTTTAATTATGGTGAGGCTGAAATAAAAAAAGCAAATAATCATAGTGTCTTTATAAGCTTTTATTCTTGCAAGAATAGCTTTAGTTGCTTTCCACCATAATGGTGACTATAAAATTATATTATTTTGATAATATATAATCAACATCTAAACCTCTGTTAAATCTCAATAAGAACTTCTGTAGACGTCTGTGGCGATATGGAAGAAATCCATATCAGCTTTTCATTCTTTCTAATGGGCGGAAACCAATGAGGAAAGTGAATATAAAAGAGAGCAAGAAACGAAAGAGGAGGAGCAAAGAAAAACAAACTAAACGAACGTGGAGTTTATCGGAGTGGGACACACGCTACCTGAAGGCTGTCGTTGCTATTGTTTGCTGGAGTCTCTGTGCATGCGCTGACTGAGTGCGATCGCCGAAGTGACGGAGAAATTGAACTCTGCATGGTTCGTCTGCCTGGTGCAACACAAGCCAGCCTGGTTCGCCTGCCTCAGGTACTAGTGTTGATGTCCATCATCTTTTAACCTCACGCCAAGTCTCCAAACTCTTTCCCCGGCCCTGGATTTGCGGCCGCTATACAGACTGCTTCACGCAGCTGACACACACCCACACACGCTCATTACGCACACACGCTCATTACGCACACACGAATACTCCAAACACTCGTTTGGATAATTTATTTTTCTTTGTGTTTTTTTTTTATTTTATTTACATTTTCTTTTGGTTGCAATTGAACTTGAAAAACTGAGTCTGAAAACATAACGAACTTAAGGACATTATCAATCAAGGACTCTCATGATTTTTTTTGTGTTTATTTGTTTGTTTGTTTTGTTTGGGAAATCTTGAACGGAACTTGAACCACGCACGCAACCTCCTTACTGTCTGTTTTCATTCATTTTTTGTGTCATTTGTCATGTGAGGCAAAAGAAACAAATACAAACTCTGTGTGAAAATTGAACTGTCTAAATTTTGTTTGGCTAAATGTTTTCTTAAAATATATATTTTTTGACCTGAAATCCTTCAATCTTTGAATGTGTGTCATTTAAGCCTTATTCTACGTTAGTGTGGGTATTGGAAGGAATTTAGTTGTGTAACAGTGGTTTTGAGCTATTTTCT
Organism: Phoxinus dragarum; assembly: GCA_033366665.1. NCBI lineage: Eukaryota > Metazoa > Chordata > Actinopteri > Cypriniformes > Leuciscidae > Phoxinus > Phoxinus dragarum. Next base: position 23,722 of record JARPMJ010006803.1, on the reverse strand, counting down.
GGGAATTTGAATGTAGCAACATTGAAAATGACAGATGATTATTCCAATTAATAAATTGTGATCCTCGCGAACACTTCATTAATTTGCCTGAAGACAAGAGGTCTTTGTCTCTTTCTCCATTACAACACACGAAGAGACATGTAACGTGATACCACATTCCACAAAGGCACAAAGGAAAGGGCTTCCACCACAGTCCCTCTGGAATGTATGCACACACACACACACACACACACGAACGTTTCCTTAAACGAATCATATTTAAAACATTACCAAATGCATTCTGTGTTGCCATTTATATGTCATGACAGGTTTTGGGATTTAATGTAAGTTTTAAAGTGTACTAATCAAAATCTAAATGCTTCTAATCTGTATATTTTATGTAACTTCGTTATCACATAACCTTAATTTGAAGTGTTTGATGTCGTTGTAATTCTCTAAATCTAACGGAGTTGAATCTCGATAATAGACTGCAATGGTATGATTATTTCGATATGAATTCTTGCCAGTCATAGAAATGACTAGTCCTGGAGCTCTGTCATAAACTACACAGACTGGGGTCTTGACAAGACAAAGGAAAAGTCTCCCGCTCTCAAATCACTGAAGGTGATTGGACCATCCACCAGGAGAAGGCGTTATCCTTACATTCCTTAAAAGCCAAACGCTCTTCCTGCCCTAGCCCCTTCCTGCTCTTACTACCCGACCTGGTCATGTAAAGTCTCCGATCCTGGAACTCCTTCCAGGAGTTCCCTCCACTCTTTTATTTCCTTTATAAAGTGTTTTTTGTTTCCTTTTTAAATTCTCCTTTGTTCGTTTCCACCTACGAGTCGAACGAACGAAGCCTGAATTCCTTCAGCAACTTCCCTTCCAAAGAGACCTTCTTCAAAACTCCCGCGAACAGCTTGCTCTGGCAACAAGCACGCACGCCTCAGCACGAGCGCGCGCACTCTGCTCCAAGAACACGCGCAGGCTGAACACAGCTCCACACAAACAAACTTTGCAAGTATCAAGCTCTACGAGTTTTAATGTTTTAAGGTGTTTTGATTGATGTCTCTCTCAAAGGTCTGTGATGTTTGCTGTCCTATGGTCACACGTGACCATTCTCTCTCTCTCTCTCATCCTCTCTTTATCTCTCTCTCTCTGTCCCGCAATCAAATCGAGCGCGGGGCCCCAGAGCGCCCCTCCCCAACTCTCTATAACTCTCTTTCTCTCATCAGCTGTTACCCGTTTTTGTCTTGTCTGTTTAATGTAAGTAACTGTACATAGACGTATAAAACCTATAATTCACTATGTGTAATCCGTTATACTCTGTAGTTTGCATTTATTAAAACAATGTATTCAAGACTGTGTCTGTGAAAAACGCTCGTAAAACCACAAACGTCAATGAGGTAGGTTATAGCTACCGAGCTCCCTGTTTAAGTAAGTTAGTTTTAATTTTATAAACACCAGAAATATTAATGTTCACGGCCAGAAGGTTGGTGTTTCTTGGAGTTTATAAGGAAGGATAACTTTATTGAGAAATTAATCACTTAATCTGACGTTGGTCGCTGGACGAACAACGATTTGATAATTACATTAGTTTCCCTTAAAGATTATTTCATAATCGAAGTTAAGTAAGATTATTGATATATGAATGAGGGATTATAATTCGTTGTGATTGATTATTCATATATTCATATAATCCACTTTCACTTTCGACAATTTAATGTAACTGAAATATGCAGAATATTAATCATACTCATGATTAGTTATTAAAATTCCCTATGGATCATTTGAGCTAATTCATCCGGACCCAGAGTCCGAGGCATAAGGCATTTATATTACATGAATTTCTTTACATATATTTTTTTTACTTGACAAGTTTTGACTTGTCTGGGCGCCCGAACAATTTAAATTTAAAATGTGCTAGTCAAATTTGATTTGGGACAGCCACCGTTACATAAGTGGCGCCCGAACAGGGACCTTGAAACTTAAACACTTAAATAAACCTGGACGACTTTAACCTTAAACACTAAAATTGTGACTGGTCTTGAAACACTTGAACTTTGAATTTGAGTTTCCCTAAAAAATTACTTAAAGGTTGGTTATTGTCACTTGAAACTGCCTGTTTTTGAAATTGTGGCATATATACTGAACTGAAACCGCTTTGTTGTTTTTTTTGGAAAGGTTTTGTGGGGAAATACCTTTTTGTTTGTGAACTTGCACATTGTTAAATATAATAGTGTTACCCCTTAGTTGACTTGCAAAACTGATTGACCTAATTAATGTGAAAGCGGTGGAAACAATCATTTGTGCTATTGAAATCTAATTATTGATTTATGAAATTAAGTGAAGTGTAGTGTGAATTGGTGGGATAGACATTTCACACTGAACTGTTAGTGTATTCTGTTATAATTTATTTTTTCAAACATTTATACATTGCTTGTTAATTTAACTTGCATTTCTCTACATTTTACACTGACAATCAAACATGGCGACCCCTCCTCTCTCTCCATCCACTTTTGTGGAGATGGAACCAGCAGCATCAGACGTTGCTACCCCAGTCTGGCCTCCAGCACTCCGTCGTCCACTTTCTTCACCAGGACCCCTTCTTGCTCCTCTCCACTTCACTCCCACTCAAGCCAGCACCACTGATTTCCCAGGAACCCATGTGCGATTCGCAATTCCACCACTAGCTGGCAGTACTCCAGTTCAACCCTTCACCTGGGAACAGGCACAGAATGGCGACTCCATGCAGATATGTACATCACCTGAGCCTTCATCTCTATCTTCAGTGGCACAGCAGGACTTGCCTGGCATCCTATCAACTCCTGGAAAAGGAATGCATCAACTCACTCATGTTAAAGGAAACTGGGACACGTTGACACAACATATGCAAACGCATGAGAAAACCATTGGTGAACTCGCCAAAGAACTTAAAACCATGTCTGCACATCACGACAGCCTGATCTCTAACCTTGCGGATAAACTCAAGCACAACCAACAAGAAATGCTCACCCACATTTCTGAAAGTAAGAAGCATGTGAAGGAAGAGATCAACTCACTAAATCACTTAAAGTGATCATTTCTGACGAATTTCACAAAGCCGAGACTACCTATGTGTCTGAAGTGAGGTTCATGATTGACCAACTTCAAGTGGAACTTCAGCAAGACATCAAATCCTACCTGGTAACCCATCAAAGAAATCATGACCAGTTGTCTACAGAGCTCACCCAGTGCACTCAAACCACCAACTGAGTGTGCAGTGGTAAAAAGCTTACAAACTGAACTTGAAAAAGACTCGAAAGTCAAGAGAAACAAATGACTAATTCGCAGACAACAGTTACTGCTCCATTGCCTCTGACCACTCCAGTTTCACCTGCATCACCCGTTACTGCTCCAATGCTTCCCGCTGTAAAGAGTGATCATCTTAAAATTACTTTTCCTACTTTTGGAAGACAGTCAGATGATGTTGACCCCTTGCTCTATCTAACCCGATGTCAGGATTTCTTGGCGTTACATCCCCTTGCTGATGCCGACATCCTTGCCACTTTCCGCACTGTCCTTTACGGTACTGCCCGGGACTGGTGGGAAGATGCTCGATCCTCCGTAACCACGTGGGAGGAGTTTGAATCTGCTTTCCTCTCGGCTTTCCTCTCAGAGGATTATGAAGACGAGCTGGCTGAAAGGGTAAGGACAAGAACACAGGGAGAAAGGGAGAGCATTAGAGACTTTGCATTTACCTACAGAGCTCTCTGCAAGAGGTGGAAGCCTACCTTGACGGACAGTGAATTGGTAAAGATGATTTAAAAAAATATGAATCCCTACCTTACAAGCCAGATACGTAGTCGAGTGAACACAGTCGATGAACTCGTGAAATTAGGCCAACAGCTCGAAAAAGACTACGAACAACAACTGCAATATGAAAAACGTGCGAGTTCTAAGCAACCCCTATCTATGCATCAAAGACCTATTTCCAACCGCCCGGCAGAGAAGCCTTTAGTGCAATGCTGGCGATGTAATGGCCATCACTCACCTGGAAGCTGTCCTCACTTTGTCTCTTCTCAGGCCCAGTCACCTCAGTCCACCAGCCAACACCCTTCCTCTAGTAGCAAGCGGACGACATTTCCAGCTTCTAAAGGTACCGGTCCACCTGGCAATCGCTCTGTGTGTGCCACCTTTCCCCACAAGTCACCAACAACTGGTAAGAAACCACCACCTACTACCATTGTTCCACAACAATTAGTGATACCCCTCTGTATTGGTACATGGAACGGAAAGGGTATTGTTGATACTGGGGCTAGCTACACCCTTCTACATGAGAATCTCTGGAAAGAGCTCACTTCACAAAGACTCCATACATGGACCCAGGGTCTGCTCTACCTAGCCAACGGGGAAGCAGAAATTCCTTTAGGTTGGATAAACATGCCAATCACCCTACATCAAAAAGTATTCACGATACCTGCTGTTGTTCTGTCAGCCAAAGCCCTGGCCTATGCAGTTGTATTAGGACTGGACTTTATCTTCTCCAGTGGGATGCAGATCAATGTGGCGGACCAAAAGTATTCATTTCAGTCTAATCCTAAAGAGGATTATCCTTTCCAGCCCACAAATGCCAGTGTACCAGTTCTCAGCTCCCAACATTCAAAGGGAAAGATGGGAAATAAAAATCCCAACAGCCTCTCCTTACTATCTTCTGTGCCTCCTCCTCAACTTAACACAGCTCAACCACCAGCCTGCCGGGATGAAAAGACATTAATTGACACTGCTATAAATGATGCCCACTTAACTCCTGAAGACAAGCAACAACTACGGCAGATCCTCGAGTCAAACCCTCAAGTTTGTACCCTTCGTCCAGGATGTACTGAAGTTATGCAGCATCACATATATACTATCCACCAAGTACCGATAAAACAAAGACCATACCGCACATCACCTGCCAAACAAGCTGTCATAAAAGAGCAGCTGGAAGAGATGTTGACTGCCGGCATCGTAGAACCGTCACACTCAGGATGGGCCTCACCTGTCGTCTTGGTCCCTAAAAAAGACGGAAGTCTCAGGTTTTGTGTGGACTACAGGAAAGTTAATGCCATTACAGAGAACGATGCGTACCCTTTACCCAACATCACTGAGATCCTGGAGTCATTATCTGGAGCGGCCATCTTTTCCACCATTGACCTTAACAGTGGCTACTGGCAAGTGAACATGGATCAAGAAAGTAAACCAAAGACTGCTTTCACAACTTCATCAGGACTGTTCCAGTTTAATGTTATGCCGTTTGGATTAAAAAATGCCCCAGCAACCTTCCAAAGGCTAATGGAGAATGTTCTAGGAGAATCGCGTGGAAACATTTGTTTCGTCTACATTGACGACATCATTATTTACTGCCCATCGGTAGCACAGCACTTCTTCGACCTCCAGGCTGTTCTTCACAAACTACGAATAGCTGGCCTAACCATTAATTTAATAAAAAAGCACGTTCTGCCTTCAGGAAATAACCTTTCTGGGGCATGTCGTCAACGTCCAAGGCATAGCTGCAGACCCAAGTAAAGTGGAGGCTATACGGGAATACCCTGTGCCCACCAACATCAAGGATGTCCAGCGTTTCCTGGGGTTAGCTGGGTGGTACCACCGGTTTGTACCAAACTTCTCCAGGATCGCTGAACCTATCAATGCACTGAAAAAAAAGGGATGTTCATTCCTCTGGTCACAACAATGTCAGCAAGCCTTTGAACATTTAAAATGCTGTCTTACCTCTCCTCCTATTCTTGGCCATCCTGACCTTCAACTTCCTTTTACTGTCTACACGGATGCCAGTGACCTTGGTTTGGGTGCTGTGCTGACCCAGCGCAAGGAAAAAGGATTGGAACAAGTTATTGCTTATGCCAGCAGAACCCTGAACAAAGCAGAGACCAATTACTCAACCACCGAAAAAGAGTGCTTGGCTGTAATCTGGGCCCTGGAAAAATGGCAGCACTACCTAGAGCACAAACTGTTCACTGTCATCACGGATCACTCAGCGCTACAATGGGTAATGTCTTCCACAAAAACCACGAGTCGACTCATCCGGTGGGCCTTGCGACTTCAGAGATTTGATTTTATCATTGAATATCGCAAAGGAAAACTAAATATGGCACCTGATGCTCTGTCTCGGATTCGCACCAGTTGTAGCCTGTACACCAGCCAACAGGAGAATGCTGAACTTCCGATGTCTCCAGCCACAATCTGGGAGGAACAGCACAAAGACCCTGTAATTGCAAACACACTTCAAGCACTTGCAGAAAATGATTCTCCTCTAAAGGATCAATATGAGATAGTTGAGGATAAACTCTATCACAAAACTCACCTGCCGAACAATCAAGTTCATTACAGAGTGTGCATTCCTAACAGCCTTGTGTCGTCCATTCTCCACCACTACCACGCTAATCCATGGAGCGGACATGTAGGTATTTATAAGACCTACAAGCGTATCCATGCTGTTGCATTCTGGCCTGGAATGTGGACTGACGTAAAACACCATGTTAAGGAGTGTGTTAAATGTCAGACACTTAAGGGAGAGAATCAGAAACCTGTGGGCAAACTGCAACAAATCACCACCAACCGTCCCAACGAGATGCTTGGAGTGGACATTATGGGGCCAATGCCACGTAGCACTCAGCAAAATGAGTACCTCTTGGTCTTTGTAGACTATTACTCCCGCTGGGTGGAATGTTTCCCCATGCGCAACGCTAACGCTCAGACTGTTGCATTACTTCTTCGGAAGGAAATTCTAACCCGGTGGGGGGTGCCGGACTTCATTCTGTCGGATAGAGGTACACAATTTGTGTCATCACTGTTCAGAGAACTCTGTCAAAAGTGGAGTATCAAACCTAAACTAACAACAGCATACCATCCACAAACAAATATGACCGAGAGGGTTAATCGTACGCTCAAAGGTATGATTTCTGCCTATGTGGACAACAATCACAGAAAATGGGACCAATACTTACCAGAACTCCGTTTTGCTATTAATTCAGCTGTCCAGGAAACGATTGGGATGACCCCTGCAGAACTTCATTTGGGGAGGAAACTGCAAAGTCCCATGGACAAGTTGTTACATGGCAAGAATCTGACTCCAGACTGCACATCTTACGATACAGTTCACCACCTAACTGAGCTTCAGACTAAAGCCATGGAATGCTCTAAAAAAGCACAAAAGAGACAGCTCCGGAATTATAATAAAAAAAGACGAGATGTCACATACAAGGAAAAGGATAGTGTGTGGATGAGAACCTTTCCCCAGTCTAGTGCACAACGCCACTTTACTGCCAAATTGGCTCAAAAATGGAAAGGCCCTTACCGTATCATAAAGCAGGTGGGTCCATTGAACTATCGAGTAGCACTAGAGCTCACTGGCGAGGATGTTCGCATAGTGCATGTGTGCAACCTGAAACCATGTTTTCCCACGGCTGAAGAGCTGGAATGCCAGGAGAAGAAAAGGATCCGCCAACTATTCAATGACTCTTCTGATGAAGAGGAATTCATTGGATTTTAAATATGATTCACTTTTCCACAACCATGGGTTGTCTTCTCCAGGGAGGGAGAGTGTGGCGATATGGAAGAAATCCATATCAGCTTTTCATTCTTTCTAATTGGCGGAAACCAATGAGGAAAGTGAATATAAAAGAGAGCAAGAAACGGAAGAGGAGGAGCAAAGAAAAACAAACTAAACGAACGTGGAGTTTATCGGAGTGGGGACACACGCTACCTGAAGGCTGTCGTTGCTATTGTTTGCTGGAGTCTCTGTGCATGCGCTGACTGGGTGCGATCGCCGAAGTGACGGAGAAATTGAACTCTGCATGGTTCGTCTGCCTGGTGCAACACAAGCCAGCCTGGTTCGCCTGCCTCAGGTACTAGTGTTGATGTCCATCATCTTTTAACCTCACGCCAAGTCTCCAAACTCTTTCCCCGGCCCTGGATTTGCGGCCGCTATACAGACTGCTTCACGCAGCCGACACACACCCACACACGCTCATTACGCACACACGCTCATTACGCACACACGAATACTCCAAACACTCGTTTGGATTATTTATTTTTCTTTGTGGTTTTTTTTATTTTATTTACATTTTCTTTTGGTTGCAATTGAACTTGAAAAACTGAGTCTGAAAAAATAACGAACTTAAGGACATTATCAATCAAGGACTCTCATGATTTTTTTTTGTGTTTATTTGTTTGTTTGTTTTGTTTGGGAAATCTTGAACGGAACTTGAACCCGCGCACGCAACCTCCTTACTGTCTGTTTTCATTCATTTTTTGTGTCATTTGTCATGTGAGGCAAAAGAAACAAATACAAACTCTTTGTGAAAATTGAACTGTCTAAATTTTGTTTGGCTAAATGTTTTCTTAAAATATATATATTTTTTGACCTGAAATCCTTCAATCTTTGAATGTGTGTCATTTAAGCCTTATTCTACGTTAGTGTGGGTATTGGAAGGAATTTAGTTGTGTAACAGTGGTTTTGAGCTATTTTCTGGGAATTTGAATTTCTTTACATATATTTTTTTTACTTGACAAGTTTTGACTTGTCTGGCGCCCGAACAATTTAAATTTAAAATGTGCTAGTCAAATTTGATTTGGGACAGCCACCGTTACACGTCTGACAGAAATGAAGTCAAACTGTTATAAGTGAAGCTGGTAATGCTGTTGTTGTGTAACCTCCTCTGCTGAGTTCTTAAAAGATCTGTTAGTGTTTAATGTTCTGTTGGGATTAAAGGGTTTCTAGCCGTCTGTCATTCTCTTGACACTTTTTTTTCACTCTTTTGTGTTTTTATTTTAGAAACTTACGACTTTGAGTAAAACATCATTGATCCTTAAGGCATTTGTTTTTCATGTTTTCTAAGTTCACTCAACTAATTACATTTTACAGTGTAAATATATTGTAAATACATTTTTCAATATATGTAAAGCGGCAATTCGTTATGTATTATTCAATATATTGTAATATATAACACATTATAGTCAAGTCACCTTTATTTATACAGCGCTTTTTACAACACAGATTGTATCAAAGCAGCTTCACAGATATAACAGGAAAATAATGCAACAAAGGTTTGTGTCTTGAAGAAAATAGCGTCAGAATTTTAAGTCCAGCTTAAAGGGATAGTTCACTTTAAAATTTAAATTCTGTCATCATTTACTCACCCTCAAGTTGTTTCAAACCTGTATTAATTTATTTCTTCTGCTGAACACAAAGGAAGATATTTTGAAGAATGTCGGTAACCAAACAGTAGACTGTACCAATTGACTTCCATAGTAGGAAAAAAAAATACTATGGAAGTCAATGGGGGTACAGTCTACTGTTTGGTTTCTGACATCCTTCAAAATATCTTTCTTTGTGTTCAGCAGAAGAAATAAATTAATACAGGGTTTGAAACAACTTGAGGGTGAGTAAATGATGACAGAATTTAAATTTTAAAGTGAACTATCCCTTTAAGTAATTTCAGTGATAGTTCACTGTGATAGTTCAGTGACAGTTAGTTCATATATAGCCGCTCTGGAGAAAACTATGATGTTCTCATATAATGGTGTCGATGCAGGCAGATCAATATTATTGTTGAAGATTAAATTAAATGTCCCCAACTAAGCAAAGCTGAAAGCAAAAGGCGAAAAAGGCGACAGTAGCAAGGAACCAAAACTCCATCAGTGACAGAATGGAGAGAAAAACTATAGGGAGAAACCAGGCTCAGTCGGGGGGCAATTCTCCTCTGGCCAATGAACGAACAGTGTATGATTATGATTCAAGCAACATTACAGGTCAGAAGTCAGATTGGATTGGAACAATCAGAGTATTATCCAGTTCCATCTGGTTGAAGATCGGAGTTACAGCGGTATAGAGACGGGTTTGTTGAGGATCAGTGCCGATGGCTGTATCAACTCAATATATTAATTTTCAGTATATTTACCCCATATAATATATTGATCATAAATATATGGAAATATAATTTTGTTCCATAAGGGAGTTTAGAATCCTCATCCATACCTTCAGGGCTGAATGCTTAAATTTGTGCTCCCCTTGGTTTTATTGCCCTCTACAGCTTATATGACTGAGGTCAGGGGAATGGTTGGTGTCTCAGTACCAAAGTCTCCCTTCCAATTTGGAAGTTCCTAGCGGATGCAGAAAAGCTAGGGTCTCCAGTTAGCTCTGCTCAACAATTCAAGTAAACATGTGAGGGCATTGAGCTGCGGACCTCGTAACAACACTTAAACTGCTCTAACATACACACACGTACATACATTCAGTTTAACAATGGAAAGAGATCTGAAGCAGAATACAGGAAAACAAGAAGTTGTAGCATTGTTTGAAATTCAGCAGATCAACAGCCTTGAGCAAACCATCAGTTTAGTTCTTAACACACCCTTCTTTAAAAGGGGTAAGGATACTTAATGTGTCAAATAATGAGACTAAGTTCGATACATGCATGTCTCGTCCATTTGAATAAAACTGTCCTGATGCAATTTGTGGAGGCTCCAGTTGATCTTTGCTGATGTGGTCTTGCTGAGAGAGTACCAGTGGGAGTCAGAGGATCTTGGTGAATGGAAAGACAAGGACGAAGCCTGGCACAAGCTTAGGGCTCCTTAGAAGACTCCTAGCTCAGCATCATCTTCACATCAGGATCTCTCAGAAAACAGGAGTGATCTTGTGATTAGTGAAGATGTCACACCCTCAGGATTTGAGTGCAAAGATTGGAGTTCATATGACCAAACATGCAACACGTTATTTTAGTATCAACCATATGTGGCGGAGCGGTACAATTATGAAGCCAACCTTTTACCAGTAAAGAAATCCGACTACGCCACCCTAGAATTTAACTACAAAATGTTTATTAATGCAAGAATGTTTTAAAAATAGACATTAAAATGTCAGAAGAACAGCATGAGACCCCACTTTGAATGGAGGAAAGCAAAATTGCAAAAATAATAAATGTGGGCAATGACAAAATCAACTTTAAATATGAAAACAAAATAAAGTAAATATCAGCAGGGCTGAGGCTCCCATCGGCAGGAACAAAATGAAGTCTGGTTGTACAAGAGCACACTTTCACGCACATACACCAACGTGCACTCAGATCACACACTACCACACACTTGAAGTGGTACACAGCACACAAATAAGACCCACCACCAGAAAGAAGATCCGTTCACCCGTGGGACCCCCAGCTCCTGCAGACAAACAAAAATAATAAATAAACTATAACAAATTCACAAGTAAACACAATTAGCTCCACATACAATATAAACAAATGATAATAACTGATGAAGCAACTCCAAACAAAAAAAGGTATCAATATCACATGAAACAAAGAAAAACATTAAAGGAATCAAAATAAATTCAAAATAAATAAATATAGCTGCAAGCAGCGATTACGGGCCCAAGCCGGTGGCACCGCCACCCTGGTGCCTTTAGTTACACTAAAGGCACCGGGCTGGCGCTGCCACCGGCTTGGACCCTCCATCGCTGCTTGCAGCTATATTTATTTATTTATATATATATATATATAATATATATTATATATATATAAACCGGCTTGGACCCTCCATCGCTGCTTGCAGCTATATTTATTTATATATATATATATTATATATATATAAAAAGCCGCCACCCCGTTGCCTTTCGGGTTCCTGTGCACGACGGGCAATAACGTAACCCCGCTTTGACTGTCGAGAAGAAGTCTGCTTTAGAGCTTGTATCAGTGTGAGTCTTTCTGCTCCCCTCCAAACACACACAGAAAAGGGGGGGCTGTCTGTGTGTGTGCCCTCCCTCCCTCCCTCCCTCCCTCCCTCCTCATCCACCCCCCCCCCCCCCCCCCCCCCCACCCCCCACACACACACACACAGAGAGAATGGCAGGGGGAACTCTGTCAGAGAGAGACAAAACCACATTCAAACCAAAATATCTGACTTCCTGTTGGTCGGAGCTAATGACTGTAAATGAGAAAGTTGTCCGGATCGATAAGCACAATATACAGACCGAGTTTTGTGACTGTAGGTAAAAATAACCCCCCCACTTTAGTCAAAAGTATCTTGAAAGTAACACTTCCTGCTGCCAGTTGGTGGCGCTATAACTTTGACTCACAATAGTCACATCCATGTGATCGCCCTCTTACAACAAACACACTGCTGAAGTTTCATCAAGATCAATAAATGTATGAAGACGTTATAACACATTGTGTTTTTTCTTTTCTCGCCATAACTTCGTTTCCTCGCCACGGCCAAACCGTTCGAGATATCAAAAATCCGTCCGCAATTTAGCGTCCTCAATGTCTTTACTTCATGTTGACCGAGTTTGGTGGCGATAGGATAATTTTTCTTGGAGGAGTATATAAAATTCCAGGGGGATTCGTTTTTAAACAACCCATAATAGCCGACTTCCTGTTGGACTGGCTTAAAACTTAGAGCACGAAAGTTGTTCGGCCCCGATTAAATCTATATGTGTACCGAGTTTCATATTATTACATGCAAACGTGTTTGATATATGGACCAAGTTTTCGGACCACGTTCAAGGGGGGTGCTGTTGAGCTCCCCTGCCACGCCCCGGGGTACCAGCTTCAGGCTGGCCCTGATGGCCGCAGGTTTCCTGACCTGTGTGCAAAGTTTCAAGAGTTTTCGAGCACGTTAAGGGCCCCAAAAGTGCCCGAGAAGTCCCACACAGCAGAGAGAAGGGTTAAGATAAAGCCCCCTCCTCTCTCACACACAGACACTGAGAGAGACTGGCAAAATTCTCAGATATTCTCCCATTCAAACCAAAATATCTGACTTCCTGTTGGTCGGGGCTAATGAGTGTAAATTAGAAAGTTGTCCGGCTCGGGGAGATAAATATAAATACCGATTTTTGTTACTGTAGGTAAAACTAATACCCCCATTTTTGACTAAAGGTGGCGCTACTGAGCCCCTTACCACGCCCGTTTCTGAAACTTTGCACAAGTGTACTAGGCAATAAATGTAAAGTGTCTGTCGAGTTTCATGCAATTTCAAGCATGTTAAGAGTCTCAAAAACTTTAAAAAAGAATATTGAAGTTTGATGCGTTGCCATGGCAACAGTATTTAAGATATCAATAATCCTTTCACAGGTCTACATCTGCTGTGTGTTTACATTATACACATAAAGTTTGAAGCAAATCGGGGTAAAAATAAGAGGGTGATTTTAAAGCATTTTGAAAGTGACACACTTCCTGCTGCCAGTTGGTGGCGCTATAACTTTGACTCACAATAGTCACATCCATGTGATCGGCCTCTTACAGCGAACACACTGCTGAAGTTTCATCCAGATCAGTTAATGTATGAGGATGTTATAACACACTTCCTGTTTCCAATATTCGCCATAAATTCGTTTCCTCGCCACGGCCAAACCGTTCGAGATATCAAAAATCCCCCTCGCAATTTATCATCCTCCATGTCTTGACTTCATGCACACCGAGTTTCGTGGTGATTGGTTGAATCGTCTAGGAGGAGTATTTTAAATTCCATTGCATGTGTTTTTTAAACTACGCCAAATAGCCGACTTCCTGTTGGGCTGGGGTAAAAAGTCAGAGCACGAAGGATATATGAACCGGTGAGATCTATAAGTGTACCGAGTTTCATATTATTACACGCAAGCGTGTTTGATTTATGGACCAAGTTTTCGGGACCGCGTTCCAGGGGGCGCTGTCGAGCCCCCCTGCCACGCCCGGGTACCAGCTTCAGTCCGGCTCTAATGGCCGCGGGTTCTGACATTTGTGCAAAGTTTCAAGAGTTTTTGAGCACGTTAAGGCCCCCAAAAGTGCCCAAAAGGTAGTAATATAATAATAATAATAATAAATAATTACGGGCCCAAGCCGGTGGCACCGCCACCCTGGTGCCTTTAGTTACACTAAAGGCACCGGGCTGGCGCTGCCACTGGCTTGGGCCCTCCATCGCTGCTTGCAGCTATATTTATTTATATATATATATATATATATATATATATATATATATATATATATATATAAAAAGCCGCCACCCCGTTGCCTTTCGGGTTCCTGTGCACGACGGGCAATAACGTAACCCCGCTTTGACTGTCGAGAAGAAGTCTGCTTTAGAGCTTGTATCAGTGTGAGTCTTTCTGCTCCCCTCCAAACACACACAGAAAAAAAAACAATAAAATATAATTTATTTATTTCAATTTTGTATTTTTTATTTAATGACTATTATTTATTTAGAGCAGGTACAGCTAGTGTGCGATGCTTTTGCTATTTCAGAGGAAAAAAAACACATTTTATATAAAAAATGCTTTTCAATTAAATCAAATGTTCAAGCTTTGTTTTCGTTTTATTATTTTGTTTGTTTTAAACTGTGTTCAATTTATATTGTTAATCATTTGACACTAAACAAATGCATAAAGTATCATTTTAACTTTTAAAAAGCTATTAACATTTGTTAATAGGACAAAACATAGTTATTATATTATATATATATATATATATATATATATATATATATATATATATATATATATTAAATAAACATTTGTAATGAAATCGTTCCAAAAAAATTATATCAGCATTGTTTTAAACACAGAAGTAGCGCAATGCCTGGCCACGCCCACTTCTGGCATCAGACTTTTAGGCTGGCGCTGTCGTGATCACACTGCTATGGACGTATGGTTCTGGGGTTCTGCAGTTGGTTACTATTGGGGCTCCCGCGCCGCCTCCTTTTCACAACCTGAGGGAACCGTCTCCGGAATATTAACCTCACTTCCAGAAGTCCAATTCCCATCATTCATGCCTCTTACCTGGGACTGATTGCACGCACACGCACACGCACACACACACACACACACACACACACACACACCCGCGCACACACGCACACGTGCAATGTTTAAAAGCAAGAAATATTTATCCAACCTCGTTTAAACAGTCTGTCGGTGCCATCTTTTGGACATTCATCATATTGCAAAGGTTTTAATTTCTAGTCCTCAAACAGAGCACTAATCTGTTTATTTTAAAGTTATTGATTAAAAAAGAAACATCAAATGCGTTTTTAGTCATAGTATTATTTTATACAGAAATAAATTATTTGTAATTCAGATGAGAATAATTTTAAGGAAAACAAATATATTGATCTGAAATATAGCACGTGTTTTTGTAAAATAAATTCAAGCAATAGCCTACCCGCCCCCGAAATGGCGCTAATTTTAAAATTAAACTAAAAAAGCTCACGGCTGCACAGACATTCATAACGGTGCGCGTCCAACGCGAGGAGTGAGCAGAACAGAGCGAACGTTTTTTAGTTAATTTCTACTTTCATAGGAATTCATTCAAACGCACTGCGAGCGCCACCATAATCATACTTACTTTCACTTTTATATTAGCGATTTAAAAGCCCTCGCTGGTGTCACACGTTGGTTAACCGGTGGGAAAAATATACAGATATTCAATTCAAATATACAGATATATTAAATATATTATCGCGCTCCACCGTCGATTTGGTGTGTGTGTGTGTGTGTGTGTGTGTGTGTGTGTGTGTGTGTGTGTGTGTGTGTGTGTGTGTGTGTGTGTGTGTGTGTGTGTGTGTGTGTGTGTGTGTGTGTGTTAAAATAATTTAGTTCAGTTAGAGAAACGGGGCACTAACCTACAATTAAAACCTGAACGTGTCCGCTTAATAAATCGTGAGCTGAATGAGAGTCGCAGCAAAGATCAGCACAAGGAGTCCAATTTCATTAATCATGGGTTAAAAGCTGACTGAAAAGATGATGACGGAATTGAACATGCAATTCAAGCAATCCCATCCCCGAAATGGCGCTATGTTTAAAATGAAACTAAATGCTCACGGCTGCACGGGCAATAACGCGTTCACGGCAAGGAACGAGCAGAACAGAGTGAATGTGTTTTAGTTCATTCCTACTGGACGTCCAGTACTACTTTGGCTTTTAAGTTAGCGATTTAAAAACCCCCCACTTAAAACACACATCGATTAACCCGTAGGAAAATATTCTCACAGTCACTAATATATTTATATATAAATACAATATACAATGGGCCTACCTGATTTCAAACACAAGAGGGCAGTATTGCCCTATGTATGACTTATTTTTTTACTAAATAGCGCATTCTGGCTGTTTTTAACTTATACATAATTCTTAAATTGAAAAAAAGAACAAAATGGGTTTAGTTCTGATATTTGTATACTTTTATATAGAAATAAATGGTGTATAATTACATTTTTAGAAGATATGAGGCTTTTAGTGTTTCCTTTCTGGACATTACTTTAATCCCTCGCCATAGCAAAACCATTTGAGATATTTAATATCCGTTCATAATTTAGCATCTTTAATGCATTTTCATCATGTTGAAAAAGTTTGGTGTGAATAAAATCAACCACCGCTAAAAACTCGGAGTCTAAAATATATCAAAAATCACATTCAAAACCAAAATATCTGACTTCCTGTTGGTCGGAGCTAATGACTGTAAATTAGAAAGTTGTCCGGATCGAAGAGAAGAATATACGTACCGAGTTTGGTTACTCTAGATAAAACTAATACCCCATTTTTGACTAAAGGTGGCGCTACTGAGCCCCTCCCACCGCGCCCATTTCTGAAACTTCACACATGCCTAGTACCTAATAAATCTGATATGCATGTTGAGTTTCATGCAATTTGAAGCATGTTAAGAGCCTTAAATGCACCCAAAAAAGAATATAAAAGTTTAAAGCGTTGCCATGGCAACAGTATTTAAGATATCAATAATTCTTTCACAGGTCTACATCTGCCGTGTGTTTACATTATACAGATGAAGTTTGAAGCAAATCGGGTAAAAATAAGAGGGTGATTTCAAAGCAATTTTGAAAGTGACACACTTCCTGCTGCCAGTTGGTGGCGCTATAACTTTGACTCACAATAGTCACATCCATGTGATCGGCTTCTTACAGCGAAACACACTGCTGAAGTTTCATCAAGATCAGTTAATGTATGAGGATGTTATAACACACTTCCTGTTTCCAATATTCGCCATAAATTTGTTTCCTCGCCACGGCCAAACCGTTCGAGATATCAAAAAATCCCCTCGCAATTTATCATCCTCCATGTCTTGACTTCATGCACACCGAGTTTCGTGGTCATCCGATGAATTCTCTAGGACAAGTGTTTCAAATGCCAGAACATGCGTTTCCATACAACCCATAATAACCGACTTCCTGTTGGACTGGCGTAAAACTTAGAGCACGAAAGTTGTTCGGGCCCGATGAGATCTATACGTGTACCGAGTTTCATATTATTACATGCAAGCGTGTTTGATATATGGACATGTTTTTGAATCCCATTCCAGGGGGCGCTGGCGAGCCCCCCTGCCACGCCCGGGTCCCAGCTTCAGTCGGGCCCTAATGGCCGCGGGTTCTGACATTTGTGCAAAGTTTCAAGAGTTTTTGAGCACGGTTAAGGCCCCCAAAAGTGCCCAAAAGGTAGTAATATTATAATAAATATAGCTGCAAGCAGCGATTACGGGCCCAAGCCGGTGGCACCGCCACCCTGGTGCCTTTAGTTACACTAAAGGCACCGGGCTGGCGCTGCCACCGGCTTGGGCCCTCCATCGCTGCTTGCAGCTATATTTATTTATATATATATATATATATATATATATATATATATATATATATAAAAAGCCGCCACCCCGTTGCCTTTCGGGTTCCTGTGCACGACGGGCAATAACGTAACCCCGCTTTGACTGTCGAGAAGAAGTCTGCTTTAGAGCTATGCATCAGTGTGAGTCTTTCTGCTCCCCTCCAAACACACACAGAAAAGGGGGGGGGCTGTCTGTGTGTGTGCCCTCCCTCCCTCCCCCCCACACACACACACACACACACACACACACACAGACAGAGAATGGCAGGGGGAACTCTGTCAGAGAGAGACAAAACCACATTCAAACCAAAATATCTGACTTCCTGTTGGTCGGAGCTAATGACTGTAAATGAGAAAGTTGTCCGGATCGATAAGCACAATTTACATACCGAGTTTTGTGACTGTAGGTAAAAATAACCCACCCACTTTAGTCAAAAGTATCTTGAAAGTAACACACTTCCTGCTGCCAGTTGGTGGCGCTATAACTTTGACTCACAATAGTCACATCCATTGTGATCGCCCTCTTACAACAAACACACTGCTGAAGTTTCATCAAGATCAATAAATGTATGAAGACGTTATAACACAATTGTGTTTTTCTTTTCTCGCTATAACTTCGTTTCCTCGCCACGGCCAAACCGTTCGAGATATCAAAAATCCGTCCGCAATTTACCGTCCTCAATGTCTTGACTTCATGCTGACCGAGTTTGGTGGCGATAGGATAATTTTTCTTGGACGAGTATATCAAATTCCAGGGGGCATGCATTTTCATACAGCCCATAATAGCCGACTTCCTGTTGGACTGGCGTAAAACTTAGAGCATGAAAGTTGTTCGGCACGATTAAATCTATATGTTGTACCGAGTTTCATATTATTACATGCAAACGTGTTTGATATATGGACCAAGTTTTTCGGACCACGTTCAAGGGGGCGCTGTTGAGCTCCCCTGCCACGCCCGGGTACCAGCTTCAGCCCAGCCCTGATGGCCGCGGGTTCTGACCTGTGTGCAAAGTTTCAAGAGTTTTCGAGCACGTTAAGGGCCCCAAAAGTGCCCGAGAAGTCCCACACAGCAGAGAAAGGGTTAAAATAAAGCCCCCCTCCTCTCTCACACACACAGACACTGAGAGAGACTGGCAAAATTCCCATCAAATCACATTCTAACCAAAATATCTGACTTCCTGTTGGTCGGAGCTAATGACTGTAAATTAGAAAGTTGTCCGGCTCGGGGAGATAAATATAGATACCGATTTTTGTTACTGTAGGTAAAACTAATACCCCATTTTTGACTAAAGGTGGCGCTACTGAGCCCCTCCACCGCGCCCGTTTCTGAAACTTCACACATACCTAGTACCTAATAAATCTGATATGCATGTTGAGTTTCATGCAATTTGAAGCATGTTAAGAGCCTCAAATGCACCCAAAAAGAATATAACAGTTTAAAGCGTTGCCATGGCAACATTATTTAAGATATCAATAATTCTTTCACAGGTCTACATCTGCCGTGTGTTTACATTATACACATAAAGTTTGAAGCAAATCGGGTAAAAATAAGAGGGTAATTTCAAAGCATTTTGAAAGTGACACACTTCCTGCTGCCAGTTGGTGGCGCTATAACTTTGACTCACAATAGTCACATCCATGTGATCGGCCTCTTACAACGAACACACTGCTGAAGTTTCATCCAGATCAATTAATGTATGAGGATGTTATAACACACTTCCTGTTTCCAATATTCGCCATAAATTCGTTTCCTCGCCACGGCCAAACCGTTCGAGATATCAAAAAATCCCCTCGCAATTTTTCATCCTCCATGTCTTGACTTCATGCACACCGAGTTTCGTGGTGATTGGTTGAATCGTCTAGGAGGAGTATTTTAAATTCCATTGCATGTGTTTTTTAAACTACGCCAAATAGCCGACTTCCTGTTGGGCTGGGGTAAAAAGTCAGAGCACGAAGGATATATGAACCGATGAGATCTATAAGTGTACCGAGTTTCATATTATTACACGCAAGCGTGTTTTGATTTATGGACCAAGTTTTCGGACCGCGTTCCAGGGGGCGCTGTCGAGCCCCCCTGCCACGCCCGGGTCCCAGCTTCAGTCCGGCTCTAATGGCCGCGGGTTCTGACATTTGTGCAAAGTTTTCAAGAGTTTTTGAGCACGTTAAGGCCCCCAAAAGTGCCCAAAAGGTAGTAATATAATAATAAATATAGCTGCAAGCAGCGATTACGGGCCCAAGCCGGTGGCACCGCCACCCTGGTGCCTTTAGTTACACTAAAGGCACCGGGCTGGCGCTGCCACCGGCTTGGGCCCCTCCATCGCTGCTTGCAGCTATATTTATTTATATATATATATATATATATATATATATATATATATATATATATATAAAGCCGCCACCCCCGTTGCCTTTTCGGGGGTCCTGTGCACGACGGGCAATAACGTAACCCGCTTTGACTGTCGAGAGGGCAATATAGCCCTATGTATCACTCGATTTTATTTAACCGAATGTTTTTTTTACAAAATATGTTATTTATCTGATTCATCCAACCCTATACTGCACTCTTTTACTAATACTATATTATATTTCATCGTTTTCATGTCTTGCCCTCAAACATATCTGTTTAATCTGCTTATTTTTAAGTTACACATAATACATTGATTGAAAAAGAAACTCAAACTTTTTGTTTATGGTAATATTATTTGATACAGAAAGAAATAAGTGAGACTGTGGGAGTGAGGGGGAGGGTAATGACAGCCAAAGGGAGACAGAGACAGATAAGTTTTGAAACTAAAAAAATGACATCCTAACTTTGATAATGTTTAAATATACATAAAAATGCAGCATATCATTAATTGAAATTAGTGTACTTTAAAACACTTGTTTAAAATAAAAAACACATTTATACATAGTATAAAACACTAGATGGCACAATTGTTCATTGTCTTTCTGCTCCCCTCTCCACACACACAGTCTGTGTGTGTGCCCTCCCTCCCCTCCCCACACAGACACACACAGGGGGGGCTGTCTATGTGTGTGTGTGTGCCCCTCCCTCCCCTCCCCACACAGACACACACACACAGACACACACACACACACACACACACACACACACACACACACGCACACACGCACACACGCACACACGCACACACACACACACACACACACACACACACACACACACACACACACACACACACAGAATGGCTGGGGGGAACTCTGTCAGAGAGAGACAAAACCACATTCAAACCAAAATATCCGACTTCCTGTTGGTCGGAGCTAATGACTGTAAATCAGAAAGTTGTCCGGCTCGGGGAGATAAATATAAATACCGATTTTTGTTACTGTAGGTAAAAACTAACCCCCCCCACTTTTGTCAAAAGTAACACACTTCCTGCTGCCAGTTGGTGGCGCTATAACTTTGACTCACATTAGTTACATCCATGTGATCACTCTCTTACAACAAACACGCTACTGAAGTTTCATCAAGATCAATTAATGTATGAAGACGTTATAACACATCGTGTTTCTCTTTTTCTCGCCATAATTTCGTTTCCTCGCCACGGCCAAACTGTTCGAGATATCAAAAAGCCATCCGCAATTTAGCATCCTCAATGTCTTGACTTCATGCTGACCGAGTTTGGTGAAGATCAAATTAAATTTCTTGGAGGAGTATATAAAATTCCAGGGGCGTGCGTTTTCATACAACCCATAATAGCCGACTTCCTGTTGGGCTGGCGTAAAACTTAGAGCACGAAAGTTGTTCGGCCCGATGAGATCTAAATGTGTACCGAGTTTCATACTAATTCATGCAATATTCAGTTTGATATATGGACCAAGTTTTCGGACCCCGTTAAAGGGGGGCGCTGTTGAGCCCCCCTGCCACGCCCGGGTACCAGCTTCAGCCCGGCCCTGATGGCTGCAGGTTCTGACCTGTGTGCAAAGTTTCAAGAGTTTTCGAGCACGTTAAGGGCCCCAAAAGTGCCCGAGATTTTGCACACAGCAGAGAAAGGGTTAAAATAAAGCCCCCCCCTCCTCTCTCACACACACAGACACTAAGAGAGACTGGCAAAATTCCCATCAAATCACATTCAAACCAAAATATCTGACTTCCTGTTGGTCGGAGCTAATGACTGTAAATTAGAAAGTTGTCCGGCTCGGGGAGATAAATATAAATACCGATTTTTGTTACTGTAGGTAAAACTAATACCCCATTTTTGACTAAAGGTGGCGCTACTGAGCCCCTTACCACGCCCGTGTCTGAAACTTTGCACAAGTGTACTAGGCAATAAATTTAAAGTGTCTGTCGAGTTTCATGCAATTTCAAGCATGTTAAGAGTCTCAAAAACTTTAAAAAAGAATATTAAAGTTTGATGCGTTGCCATGGCAACAGTATTAAAGATATCAATAATCATTTCACAGGTCTACATCTGCCCTGTGTTTACATTATACACATAAAGTTTGAAGCAAATCGGGTAAAAATAAGAGGGTGATTTTAAAGCATTTTGAAAGTGACACACTTCCTGCTGCCAGTTGGTGGCGCTATAACTTTGACTCACAATAGTCACATCCATGTGATTGGCCTCTTACAGCGAACACACTGCTGAAGTTTCATCAAGATCAGTTAATGTATGAGGATGTTATAACACACTTCCTGTTTCCAATATTCGCCATAAATTCGTTTCCTCGCCACGGCCAAACCGTTCGAGATATCAAAAATCCCCTGGCAATTTTTTCATCCTCCATGTCTTGACTTCATGCACACCGAGTTTCGTGGTGATTGGTTGAATCGTCTAGGAGGAGTATTTTAAATTCCATTGCATGTGTTTTTTAAACTACGCCAAATAGCCGACTTCCTGTTAGGCTGGCGTAAAAAGTAAAAGCACGAAGGATATATGAACCGATGAGATCTATAAGTATATCGATTTTCATATTATTACATGCAAGCGTGTTTGATTTATGGACCAAGTTTTCGGACCCCGTTCCAGGGGGCGCTGTCGAGCCCCCCTGCCACGCCCGGGTCCCAACTTCAGCCCGGCTCTAATGGCCGCGGGTTCTGACCCGTGTGCAAAGTTTCAAGAGTTTTTGAGCACGTTAAGAGACCCAAAAGTGCCCGAATAGTCGTAAGAAAAATAATAATAATAATAATAATAATAATAATAATAATAATAATCCGAAGGAAAACAATAGGGCCTTCGCCTTTTCAAGGCTTGGGCCCTAATAAAGAAGAAAAATAATCCGGAGGAAAACAATAGGGCCTTCGCCTTTTCAAGGCTTGGGCCCTAATAATAATAGTTAAGAAGAATAATCCTTTGGAAAACAATAGGGCCTTCGCCTTTTTCAAGGCTTGGGCCCTAAATATATATATATATATATTATATAAATAAATATAGCTGCAAGCAGCGATTACGGGCCCAAGCCGGTGGCACCGCCACCCTGGTGCACCGGGCTGGCACTGCCACCGGCTTGGGGCCCTCCATCGCTGCTTGCAGCTATATTTATTTATATTTATATATATATATATATATATATATATATATATATATATATAAAAAGCCGCCACCCCGTTGCCTTTTCGGGTTCCTGTGCACGATGGGCAATAACGTAACCCCGCTTGACTGTCGAGAAGAAGTCTGCTTTAGAGCTTGTATCAGTGTGAGTCTTTCTGCTCCCCTCCAAACACACACAGAAAAGGGGGGGGGGGGGGGGGGGCCTGATGGGCCGCGGGTTCTGACCTGTGTGCAAAATTTCAAGAGTTTTCGAGCACGTTAAGGGCCCAAAAGTGCCCGAGATTTTGCACACAGCAGAGAAAGGGTTAAAATAAACTAGCCCCCCTCCTCACACACACACACACACACACACACACACATACACAGATCCCCCCCTCCCCTCCCCACCCCACACAGACAGACACACACACACAGAATTTGCAGAGAGACAGAGAGAGACACAATTCACATTCAAACCACAATATCTGACTTTCTGTTGGTCGGAGCTAATGACTGTAAATTAGAAAGTTGTTTGGCTTGATAAGATCAATATACACGCTGAGTTTTGTAACTGTAGGTAAAAACTATAACTAAGTTATAACACACTTTATGCATCCTTTTTTAATCATAAATTTGTTCC
>JARPMJ010006802.1:42500-45000 GCA_033366665.1 Phoxinus dragarum | reverse complement strand
AGTGGGCGGAGCCGGCAATCGCCATCTTGGCCTCGCGTCACCGCGCGTCACTCCCGGATAACAGAATATGGGCAAAGAGGCGGAGCTAAGGAGCCTGGCTATCTGAAACCACGCCCACCTGAGCTAACGTTATGGAGTTAGCTCTGCTCAGGCTTGGGAGCTAATGCTATATGCTACTCACAGTACCAAGTCTGCGACTGCACAGGGCCTCGCGCTAAAGCGACAGTTGATGATTAAAAGCAGAATGCCAATTAAAAGGTCCTGTTTTTGCCCTTCGAAGAAATATAATAGTTAAAAGACATAGCTACAAGTGAGACTGTGTATCGTGATTCTGTGCAGCTATTCTGCTAGTTGACGGTGGTTTATGTGCATACATGTCAGTCACTCTTTTTTACAGTCTGGTCCGTTAGCGCGGCATCGCTCGTCAAGTTCGTAGAGAGATTTATTATTCAGTCCATTTTAAATTCTGATTTTGGCCGCATCTCAAATGGGTCAAAAGTCACATCAATACACTACTTCAAACATCTATTCTGATTTGTGACATATAAACAAACACATCAACCCGATCACATGTTTAGCGTTCATGTAAACACTACACTCAGTGTGTGTGTGTGTGTGTGTGTGTGTGTGTGCTCAGGTGTCGTTTATGGAGATCTACTGCGAGCGAGTGCGAGATCTGCTGAACCCCAAGAGTAAAGGTGCGCTGCGGGTCCGAGAGCACCCCATCATGGGGCCGTACGTCGAGGACCTGTCCAAACTCGCTGTGACCTCCTACCAGGACATCCGAGACCTCATGGACTCGGGGAACAAGGCCCGGTGCGTGTTATCCATACAACATCCCTGTTACTCCTGTACTCAGATAACCCTCATCCTTCCCTCGGGTCATTTTGACCAGGACTTTTGTTTTTTGTTAAAAAAACATACAAAATTGAGTGTTCATCAGAGGGGTCCAAGACCTCAGGATTTTTGTCGCACTTGAACCTCGAATACACAACATGTTTTTTTCATGGTTTTGTGGTTGAAATTTTAAAAAGTAACAAATCCTTCCATCTCAGGTCAATTTGAGCCCTTGGGAATGAATGGAATGCGAGGAATGCTTTAGTACACATAGAAAAATCTAAAATTCAAACTAAAAATACTCACATTTTACCAAAAAATTATATTATAACGTCTACATGTGTATCTGAAGGCATACTGAACTGGCTTTAGGACCCAGCGGGACAGCTCATCTGCTCCATATAGAGCTATAACCCCATCTAGAGTTATGAAATATCATGATATATTATAATTTTTCCACAAGAGGTCGGCAAACACTCCCGATATAAGATTTAGAGCTGAATTAAAAGGTTTAGGCATGAAACCATGAGGCACGAGTTATTTTGTTTATTGATCAAATCTAGTAATTTAAAGCTAAATAAAAAAAATATATTAAAAAAAAATTCCCCAAAAAATACTATCAAATTTAAAGAAAATAAGCTTTCTGAATAAAATAATGTTAGGGCTTCGGGTCATTCTGACCCGCGAGGGAAGGATGTGTTACAGAACGCGAGGGAAGAATGAGTCCTCAACATGACTTTGATTGATTGATCAGGACGGTGGCAGCGACAAACATGAACGAGACGAGCAGTCGATCACACGCCGTCTTCACTATCGTCTTCACTCAGCACCGTCGAGATCAGCTGACCGGCCTCGACACAGAGAAGGTGTGTGTGTGTTTCTCTACAGTGTGTGTTGGTGTATTATTTCTAAATTTGCCCGTAAAATTATAATAATAATTGTTATTAAACAAAAATATAAAAATTACTAAATAAAAAATATATATTTATATATATATATATATATGGCTATAAAATATTATTAATAATAAGAAATTATATTTATTATTATTATTTTTATTTCTAAGTAAAAATATAGACCAGTGTGTGTGTGTGTGTGATCTCTATGCGTCACATGTTCTCTGGCGTGTGTGTGTGATCTCTATGCGTCACATGTTCTCTGGCGTGTGCGTGTGATTTCCGTGCGTCACATGTTCTCTGGCGTGTGATTTCCGTGCGTCACATGTTCTCTGGCGTGTGCGTGTGATTTCCGTGCGTCACATGTTCTCTGGCGTGTGATTTCCGTGCGTCACATGTTCTCTGGCGTGTGCAGGTCAGTAAGGTGAGTCTGGTGGATCTGGCGGGCAGCGAGCGAGCGGATTCATCTGGAGCCAAAGGCCTGAGACTGAAGGTACGGCTCTTATGTTTCCATCCAGAATGAAGAGGCAGCATCTCCTTCACTCTTTCACACACTCTCTGTCTGTTCTTCAGGAAGGCGCTAATATTAATAAATCTCTCACCACTCTGGGGAAGGTCATCTCCGCTCTGGCTGAAAATGTGAGTTAATTCATAAAATGATTAATCTGTCATCATGTACTGCTGCAAACCCATATACTAAATGCATGGGAACCACAGAAGTGCTCCATCTGTAGCAAAATGTCCACGCTGCTGTTTCTAAAGACAAT
>JARPMJ010006802.1:32500-40000 GCA_033366665.1 Phoxinus dragarum | reverse complement strand
TCATCTAGTACATTGAGATGATTATTGATTGTTTATGAATCATCTGTGCAGTATTAATCTCTCTCTCTGTGTGTGTGTGTGTGTGTGTGTGTGTGTGTGTGTGTGTGTGTGTGTGTGTGTGTGTGTGTGTGTGTGTGTTTCTAGGGTTGGTCAAAAGGACGTGGACATTAAACTCAGTGGTCAGTTTATTAAAGAGCAGCACTGTGTGTTTTACAGCTACATCAACCACAACGGAGAAGGTAAGTGTGTGTGTGAGTGAGTGAGTGAGTGAGTGAGTGAGTCAGTGAGTGAGTGAGTCAGTGAGTGAGTCAGTGAGTGAGTCAGTGAGTGAGTGAGTGAGTCAGTGAGTGAGTGATTGAGTCAGTGAGTCAGTGAGTCAGTGAGTCAGTGAGTGAGTCAGTGAGTGAGTGAGTGAGTGAGTCAGTGAGTGAGTGAGTCAGTGAGTGAGTGAGTGAGTCAGTGAGTGAGTGAGTGAGTGAGTGAGTGAGTCAGTGAGTGAGTGAGTCAGTGAGTCAGTGAGTCAGTGAGTGAGCGAGTGAGTGAGCGAGTGAGTGAGTGAGCGAGTGAGTGAGTGAGTGAGTGAGTGAGTGAGTCAGTGAGTCAGTGAGTGAGTGAGTGAGTCAGTGAGTGAGCGAGTGAGTTAGTGAGTTAGTGAGTGAGTCAGTGAGTCAGTGAGTGAGTGAGTCAGTGAGTGAGCGAGTGAGTGAGTGAGTGTGAGTGAGTGAGTCAGTGAGTCAGTGAGTCAGTGAGTGAGTGAGTGAGTGAGTGAGTGAGTGAGTGAGTGAGTCAGTGAGTCAGTGAGTCAGTGAGTGAGCGAGTGAGTGTGAGAGTGAGTGAGTCAGTGAGTGAGTGAGTGAGTGAGTGAGTGAGTGAGTGAGTCAGTGAGTGAGTGAGTGAGTCAGTGAGTCAGTGAGTGAGTGAGTCAGTGAGTCAGTGAGTCAGTGAGTGAGTGAGTGAGTGAGTGAGTGAGTCAGTGAGTGAGTGAGTCAGTGAGTGAGTGATTGAGTGATTGAGTGATTGAGTGATTGAGTGAGTGAGTGAGTGAGTGAGTGAGTCAGTGAGTCAGTGAGTCAGTGAGTGAGTGATTGAGTGAGTGAGTGAGTCAGTGAGTCAGTGAGAAAGTGTGTGTGTTTCAGCATCACCAAATCACAGGGTCCTACTGAAGGCAGGATATATAGGTGTGTGTGTGTGTGTATTTGTGTCAGTAACACACACTCTGTGCTGGTTTTCTCTCTGTCGCTGGAACAGTCGCTGGGATTTGACACAGGTATCATCAGTCATCAGTGTGATCATCATCATCATCAGTCCCTCCTCTTCTTCTTCTTCCTGTCGTCAACACATCACACATGTCTTTCTGCTCTTCCTTCACCACACACACACTGTGTGTCCGCCCAGTTTCCCTGTGCTGTTTATGTGCTTCATCGGCATGACGTCAATCCAATCAACCGGAGCGCTCTTACACACACTGAGACGACATTTGCATGTGAATGAACCCTCGACCAATGAAAGCTGTCGATCTCATGTGCTCATTCCCCTTATTTAAACTCTCATGTTGTGTTCGGGTCATTTCCACCCGGAAGCCATTTTCTTTTCCTGGTGTTATCGTATTGTCGACTTTTCTCACCCAGGGTATAACAGCTTACAGAAGAGTAATAAAACTAAATCATTTTAATGATTCATAAATAATATAATACAAAATAAATTAGTTTCATAATAATATTTGTATATATGTGGGGATTTTATTCACCTAGTTAGACTCCAGGCCAAAAGTGACCCCCTAAAGGGAGGGGTGTGTATATCTAAATATATATACACTTATATATCTAAATAATTGTAATTATTCATAAATAATATAATAAAAAAATTAATTAGTTTCATAGAAATATTTGTATATTTGGGTTTTTTTTCCCACCTAGTTAGACTGACCCACCTTTTAAAATCTCTCTGTGTGCTATATTATCACCAAATATTGGATTCAATCTTTTTATTAACTTGCTTTCTTTCTTTTATCACAGGTTTTGTATTTATTTTTGGAGCTGGTAGATCGTAGTCCTCATTGATCTGGTGAAGCTTTAGTGAACTTTTATAACACTGGAATCAACGAGGCCTACGATCAACCAGCTCCAAAAATAAATACAAAACCTGTGCTAAAAAGAAAGAAAGCAAGTTGATGAAAAGATTGAATCCAATATTTGGTGATAGTATAGCATAATCAGAGATTTATAAGCAATTTAAAAGGCGGGTCATTTTTGACCCGGAAACACCAAATTAGGGCGTGCAAGAGTTACACAAAGCAAAGCATCAGCTTTATAACAGATGAACAGGTGTGACCTCCCTGTGAGCCCCGCCCCTCTTTAGGGAGGAGCCCCGCCTCCTCATTAGCATACCGCATACATCATAACACCGTGCTCATGCAGATCCCTCCCTCTCTGTGTGTGTGTGCGTGTAGTGTGTGTGACACTGGAGCCGCTGGAGGGAGCCGAGACGTACGTCAACGGCAAGCAGATCAGCGAGTGTGTGCTGCTCAAACAGGGTGAGTGTGTTTAGGAGGACTTATAGTGAGTAGAATGTCTAAAGTGGACTATCGAAATAAAGTAACCATAACTTTTCATTACTGCCTATTTTCTGTGTATAACAGTATCTAATAGCGTATTCGACAGGACTGATAGACAGATCGTAAACTAATGTACTCGGAGAATGCTAGCCCTGTTCGCTCAGTCTTTCTCAGCGCCGTCAAAATAAAAGTCACAACAACAAGCGTGTGTCACGCCACTTCAGAGTTCCCACTGGCGCTGCGAATGCAACCAGTTTTCCTAAGGGAACCATTAGTACTCGGGGAAGTAGTTCCTAGAACTACCTGGTGCGAAAGCCCCTTTAGTGTGTCCTCGTGATCACATGACCCTGAGCTCAACCTATGGTGTCGCAGGAAACCGCGTGGTGATGGGCAAGAACCACGTGTTCCGGTTCAACCACCCGGAGCAGGCGCGTGTGGAGCGCGAGCGCAGCCTGGACCAGCAGGGGGAGCCGGCGGACTGGAACTACGCCCAGCGGGAGCTCCTGGAGGAGCAGGGCATCGACATCAAGCTGGAGATGCAGAGGAGGTGCGTGCACACACTCATACACACTCACTGCAGCCTTCAGCGGAGCGGGGGAACTAGTCATGACCCGCGACTCTATCTTCTAGTGATTTTCATCGATTCACAAATTTCATAAATTGATTTTTGAAAGTGTTAAACCGTGTCCTAACCAGACGCGATGCGATAAGATTCCAGCGACAAATAATTCACACTCGCGACTGCGAGATGCGTAAAAATCAATCAAAACCCACAGCCAATTAGAGCAGCGTGTGGGCGGAGTCTCGCGGCGAGTGCACAGCCAATCAGAACAGCGTGTGGGCGGAGTCTCGCGGCGAGCACACAGCCAATCAGAACAGCGTGTGGGTGGAGTCTCGCGCTGAGCGCACAGCCAATCAGAACAGCGTGTGGGCGGAGTCTCGCTGCTAGTGCACAGCCAATCAGAACAGCGTGTGGGCGGAGTCTCGCGCTGAGCGCACAGCCAATCAGAACAGCGTGTGGGCGGAGTCTCGCTGCTAGTGCACAGCCAATCAGAACAGCGTGTGGGCGGAGTCTCGCGGCGAGTGCACAGCCAATCAGAACAGCGTGTGGGCGGAGTCTCGCGCCGAGCGCACAGCCAATCAGAACAGCGTGTGGGCGGAGTCTCGCTGCGAGTGCACAGCCAATTAGAGCAGCGTGTGGGCGGAGTCTCGTGGCGAGTGCACAGCCAATTAAAGCAGTGTGTGGGCGGAGTCTCGCGGCGAGCGCACAGCCAATCAGAACAGCGTGTGGGTGGAGTCTCGCGGCGAGCGCACAGCCAATCAGAACAGAGTGTGGGCGGAGTCTCGCTGCGAGTGCACAGCCAATTAGAGCAGCGTGTGGGCGGAGTCTCGTGGCGAGTGCACAGCCAATTAAAGCAGTGTGTGGGCGGAGTCTCGCGGCGAGCGCACAGCCAATCAGAATAGCGTGTGGGTGGAGTCTCGCGGCGAGCGCACAGCCAATCAGAACAGAGTGTGGGCGGAGTCTCACAGCACCAGAGTAATCTGACGGCACTCACTAAAAAAAAACTATTTTTAAATTTTATTTGAAATATCTATTTTCCAAAAACACATTTTACTCTAAAACTGCAAGAAAAACAAAGCTAATAAATCTAAACAAGTCGTGCTCCAGATGTGAGTCTGATATCTCAGTAAATGAGCGTTCAATGAGAGTGTTTGGCCGCAGTACCACACGCGTCCACTAGAGGAAGCAGCATCCCATGAACAACACAAGTGTGACTGTTTTTACCTTTTCAAAGCTTAAAAAGATGCTTCAGATGCTTAAAAAATAACAAAATGATCTGCCAATGGGGTCAGAAAAATAATGTTGTTTCTGTTTGAATTAAGATTATTTTTCTGACCCCATTATCAGATAATTTTGTTCTTTTTTAAGCATCAACTCACTTAATTTGTATTAATTCCCCAGAAAACAGAACATAATATCTTATGTAATTTTACTCATCTAGTAAATGCATCTTGATTTAATAATGTTTAGATATTGGGACTGGAAACAAGACAAACACACTCAGTAAGAAGAGCAACAAGACGAACTTTAAAACAATATCACATTAATGCTAAAGTCAAAGATTAATAAACACTGTAAGAAATGTATTACTCATTGTTAGTTATTGTTAGTTAATGCATGAACGAATGGGACCTTATTACATTTACAGTTATTCGTTTAGCATGTGCTTTTATCCAAAGCATATACGGATGAGGAAGTGTTGTTGGGCAGTCTCTACCCATGAGGAAGTGTTTGAGAGGTTTGTGCTGACTGGTAATCTGGAGTCTGTGGGTCACAGACTGAAGTTCGCTCTGTTTTTAAAGACGACACTTGGCAGATTATTTCTGAAGTGGAAAACGTTTTTAAAAAGTGAACTTATGTTATAGAAAAATGCATAAAAATACTATTTTAAATTTGTATATGAAATATATTTTTTCCAAAACACGTTTTACTCTGAAACTGTGAGAAAATCAAAGCCATAAATAAACAAGTTTTGTTCCAAATGTGAATCTGATCTCAGTAGATGATCTTTCAGTGAGTGTGTGTTCGGCCGCAGTACCACACGCGTCCACTAGAGGAAACTCTCAAACTTTCATCTCGTGTGTGTGTGTGTGTGTGTGTGTGTGTGTGTGTGTGTGTGTGTGTGTGTGTTGACATTGTAAGTGAAACCTTTACCAAGTTTCATATCAATCTGATGAAGTAAAAACAATTGTAAAAAAAAAAGACAAAAATAACCGAACAGCGCCAGAGGGTCAATGTACAGTTAGTAAATAATAAAATAAAATATTTATTTGAATTGAAAGATTTGTACAGTTTTTACAAGAGGTTGTTATTGTACAGGTTTGAGAGGTTTGGTCAGGTTTAGCTCACACATTTGTCCCCAAAATATGAAGTGTGTAGACGTGTGTAGACGTGTGCTGACTGTGTGTGTGTGTGTGTGTGTGTGTGTGTCTCAGGCTTCAAGATGTGGAGACTCAGTATCGGCGTGAGAAAGAGGAAGCAGATCTACTCCTGGAGCAACAGAGACTGGTGAGACACACACACACACTCGATATAGAGCGGCTGAAATGAAAACTAGAATCCCAGGATGCACTTGGGCAAAAATCTAAACTGTAAATTATCTTCCTTCCCAACTTACGGTTAATCGCTGTAAAATGCACCAATAATCATAATATTTACTCGTGTAAACGTTTAATTCTGTGTATGTAATAATGTATATATAATTCTGATACTGTTTATGCTCTAGCCCAGGGTTACTCAAGTTCAGATGCCAAGGGGGCCACATGTAAACCACATAAAATGTGAAGGGCCACAAATTACAACTTGCATCGTAAAACTTTATATATGACAATATTTTCAGTTTTTACTTATTTAGAAATGCAGTTTATTACCCATCTTGCTAGGTAGGTCTTGCTAGTCTTTGTCCTATTTAAAGTAATACTGAACATGAAATAAATAAAAAAATCTGGAACAAAAAAAGTGTATTAAGAATTTTCTTGCGCACACAAAAGTTGCCTGACAGCTTTACCGCTTGTTTCGCTATTTGTTGCGCTTAGCAAGTTATGGTACATTTCGGAGATATCAAGTAGCTATAAAGTCCCATGAAACATTCCACACACACACATCACAATGACGATGATGAATGATATTTTTTATTAATCGACCCACGGATTATCCAAAGCGTCCGCGGTATTAAACATAGGCTACATATAAGTCACACTGTCTAATATTCACGCAACTTTTGAGCTAAAAAAAAAAAGTGCATTAATCTTTTGCATGACGCAGGCCATAAAATGAATAACATTATAACATTATAAATGTCTTTACTGTCACCTTTGATCAATTTAATGCATTCTTGATGAATAAAAGTATACTTTTATTTTATTTTATATCCTACTGACCCCAAACGTGTGTGTGTGTGTGTGTGTGTGTGTGTGTGTGTGTGTGTGTTCAGTATGCTGATTCAGACAGTGGCGATGATTCTGATAAACGCTCATGTGAAGAGAGTTGGAGACTCATCTCCTCCCTGAGAGAGAAACTACCAGCTATCAAGGTATCACACACACACACACACACACACACACACACACTCACTCACTCACACTCTCTCACACACTCACTCACACTCTCTCTCTCTCTCACACACACACGCACACACACACACACACACTCACTCACACACACTCACTCACACTCTCTCACACACACACACACACACACGTTCATCATGACGTGTCCGAGTCGAGTGACCGCTGTTGTGTCCAGGTCCAGTCCATCGTGAAGCGCTGTGGTCTGCCCAGCAGTGGCAAGCGCCGCGAGCCGCTCCGCGTGTACCAGATCCCCCAGCGCCGGCGCATCAGCAAAGACCCGGAGCGCGTGACGCTGGGCGACCTGAAGCTGCAGGCGGTGAAGGAGATCTGCTACGAGGTGGCGCTCGGAGACTTCCGGCACTCGCGCCGCGAGATGGAGGCGCTAGCCGTGGTGAAGATGAAGGAGCTGAGCCGCATGTACGGTACGCTGGGTAACGCTCGCCACAGCAGCCGCGTATTCCTGTGTGACCCGACCACAACACCAGTCACATGCGGCCATTTTTACATTGAGATTTATACATCTGAAAGCTGAATGAATAATCTCTCCACTGATGTGTGGTTTGTTAGGATAGGACAATATTTGGTCGAGACACAACTATTGAAAATCTGGAATCTGAGGAGCAAAAAAATTTAAACATTGAGAAAATCTCCTTTAAAGTTGTGCATTTATGTTCACGATTGTGCTGCATTCACTCACAGAAATACATGTTTTATATATTTACGGTAGGACATTTACTAAATATCTTCATGGAACATGATCTTAATATCCTCGTGATTTTTGGCATAAAAGAAAAGGATAATTGTGACCCGTACGC
>JARPMJ010006802.1:0-25000 GCA_033366665.1 Phoxinus dragarum | reverse complement strand
ATTCCTGTGCCTTTGGGCCACAGACAGTAGTTTGATCCAGTTTGACATTATTTTAAGTGGCAGATTTGAAACGGTCCCACTTGTGTGAGGCTACAGTGGAGATTCCCAATAGAGATTCCCAATAGAGATTCCCAATAGAGATTCCCAATAGAGATTCCCAATAGAGATTCCCACTGGAGATTACCAATAGAGATTCCCACTGGAGATTCCCAATAAAGATTCCCAATAGAGATTCCCACTGGAGATTCCCAATAAAGATTCCCAATAGAGATTCCCAATAAAGATTCTCAATAGAGATTCCCACTGGAGATTCCCAATAGAGATTCCCAATAGAGATTCCCACTGGAGATTCCCAATAGAGATTCCCAATAGAGATTCCCACTGGAGATTCCCAATAAAGATTCCCAATAGAGATTCCCAATGGAGATTCCCAATAAAGATTCCTACTGGAGATTCCCAATAAAGATTCCCACTGGAGATTGCCAATAGAGATTCCCAATAGAGATTCCCAATGGAGATTCCCACTGGAGATTCCCAATGGAGATTCCCAATAGAGATTCCCAATAAAGATTCCCACTGGAGATTCCCAATAGAGATTCCCAATGGAGATTCCCAATAGAGATTCCCAAGAGATTCCCAATGGAGATTCTCAATAGAGATTCCCACTGGAGATTCCCACTGGAGATTCCCAATAGAGATTCCCAATAGAGATTCCTACTGGAGATTCCCAATGGAGATTCCCAATAGAGATTCCCACTGGAGATTCCCAATAAAGATTCCCACTGGAGATTCCCAATAGAGATTCCCAATAGAGATTCCCAATAAAGATTCCCAATAGAGATTCCCACTGGAGATTTCCAATAGAGATTCCCAATAGAGATTCCCAATGGAGATTCCTAATAAAGATTCCCAATAGAGATTCCCAATAAAGATTCCCAATAGAGATTCCCACTGGAGATTTCCAATAGAGATTCCCAATGGAGATTCCCAATAGAGATTCCCAATAAAGATTCCCACTGGAGATTCCCAATAGAGATTCTTAATGGAGATTCCCAATAGAGATTCCCACTGGAGATTCCCAATAGAGATTCCCACTGGAGATTCCCACTGGAGATTCCCAATAGAGATTCCCAATAGAGATTCCCACTGGAGATTCCCAATTAGAGATTCCCAATGGAGATTCCCAATAGAGATTCCCAATAAAGATTCCCACTGGAGATTCCCAATAGAGATTACCAATAGAGATTCCCAATAGAGATTCCCACTGGAGATTCCCAATTAGAGATTACCAATAGAGATTCCCAATAAAGATTCCCAATAGAGATTCCCACTGGAGATTCCCAATAGAGATTCCCAATGGAGATTCCCAATAGAGATTCCCAATAAAGATTCCCACTGGAGATTCCCAATAGAGATTCCCAATAGAGATTCCCACTGGAGATTCCCAATAGAGATTCCCACTGGAGATTCCCAATAGAGATTCCCAATAGAGATTCCCAATAGAGATTCCCACTGGAGATTCCCAATAGAGATTCCCACTGGAGATTCCCAATAGAGATTCCCAATAGAGATTCCCACTTTAGATTCCCACTTTAGATTCCCACTGTATCCCATCAGAGCAAACCAGCCACGCGGCCACTATTCTTGTGTTCAGTGATGTCACAGTGTCGCAGTGGGCGGGGTTATGCGAGATCACATGACATCACTCACTGGAGCATGTCTGACCGTGAGCTTTAGCACTTCAGGACAATCTTCTGACTGTGTCGTGTGTGTCGTGATGATGATGATGAAGATGATGATGATGATGATGAAGATGATGATGATGAAGATGATGATGATGATGATGTCTCTTATTTACACTCGCTGACGGTTTACTGCCATAATATGATGCTTGTTTAGTTTCATCATGCCTTCTTTGGTTTGATTATGATTTAATCGGTTAATGTGTGTGTGTATGCAAATGAGGAAATCCGCTGAGTTCATTAGCACAAACACACACATGCATTCTTCACTTGTGTGTGTGTGTGTGTGTGTTTCGTTCTGCTGTTCTTGATGAACGTGTCTCGTTGGACACAGCTGCCGCTTCTGTTTCTGGATGTTCAGTTATTCTTTTTTTTTTTTTAGTTTTAAAAATGTCTGTTTAAAAACTGCAAAATATCATTAAAGGAAAATGTATAAAACAACAGTGCTTCTGGTGTTTCTGCTGTCTGTGTCTCTTCCACACGCAATGAAAGGCGTCGGATAGAGACGAACACGCTACGAAGCGGTCGAGTCATCGCCCGCGCACTCGCTGTCCCGTGACCTGTGTGTGTGTGTGTGTGTGTGTGTGTGTGTGTGTGTGTGTGTGTGTGTGTGTGTGTGTGTGTGTGTGTGTGTGTGTGAGTGTGCATGTGATAATCTTGTGCTCATGTTTGATCATCTGAAGACTCTCTGTGAGAGAACCTCTGATCGACTACACAGCAACACTCAGTTTCAGAGGCACAGTCCAGTACAGGAGATGCAGTGACTCCACCTTGATTGGATTAAAACTGTATTTAACGCTGTCAGAGAGCTTTATTAATAAAGTCATCATCAAAATCTCCAGACTCTGAGTGGATGTTGTGCAGTTTATGTTAGTTTAAGGACAGCTAGCATGAAGGATTCTCCTCGCTGGTGGTGAGTGGCCTGAGGCGTCTTAGCATCTCATCGTGTGTTTATGAACATGTGTTTGTTCATTCACCAATCACAGACATCGTTTCATTAGGGCCATAAACTACTAATTCCTGGAATACCATCTTACCTGATGTTCACCAGACACGTCTGACAGCAGAAACTGTGGTTTTATCACGTGTTTTTTACGTGCAATCCAGCTTAAAACAATCAAAAATATGAAGTAACATCCAAGACCGCACTGACTGAAGCCACTGAACAAGCGCAGACATCATCGTGCAGGAAGTGTCACGTGGGCAGTGCTCATATGTTCTGATGCATTTTACAATTAGAATGATAATTGCTTTAGATTTCAGATGTTACAGTTTTTGTATTATTGTAATGCTCTACTGGGTGGTTGCCCTGCACGCTTAACAAACAAACTACAGCTAGTTCAAAACGCAGCAGCTCGAGTTCTTACTAGAACCAGGAAGTATGACCATATTAGCCCTGTTCTGTCAACACTGCATTGGCTCCCTATTAAACATCGTATACATTTAAAAATATTGCTGATTACTTACAAAGCACTAAATGGTTTAGCTCCGCAGTTCTTGAGCGAGCTCTTAACGCATTATAGTCCTTCACGTCTACTGCCATCTCAAAACTCCGGCCAGTTAATAATACCTAGAATATCAGAATCGACTGCTGGCGGTAGATCCTTTTCCTATTTAGCACCAAAACTCTGGAACATTCTTCCTAACATTGTCCGGGAAGCAGACACACTCTGTCAGTTCAAATCTAGACTAAAGACACATCTCTTCGGCCTAGCATACACATAATACACTATAGACTTATATAACTCAATGTTAGGCTGCATAGATTAGGTCAGCCGGGACCGGGAACACTTCCCGTAAATCCTGATGCACTCGTTACATCATAAGAAGAATGGCATCTACGCTAATATTAGTGTCTTTGTTTATCCCGAGGTTTTCCCGCAGCCTGCCGGATCCAGATCTGAGGAAGGACCTTCGCCTGGACACACACTCTCTCTCACACACACACACACACACACTCCAGATCTGAGGAAGGACCTTCGCCTGGACACACACTCTCTCACACACACACACACACACACACACACACTCCAGATCTGAGGAAGGACCTTCGCCTGGACACACACTCTCTCTCACACACACACACACACACTCCAGATCTGAGGAAGGACCTTCGCCTGGACCCGATGACAGCGCAGTGCTGAAGTGTCCACTAGCCTCTCCCTGTGGAGGATCCCTTTACCACTCTACAGATAAAGCGTTGTGGGAAATCCACGTCTCCCCCGTAGTGATAAAATTCTGTCTAAAAATGTTTTAAGGCCGGACAAGTAGTTTGTTAAGGCTTGGTTTGTGGAGAATTACAAACATGCGCACATATATTCAAACACACATAACTATAGAGTTAATTCTTGATGCGCACGTGAGCATCAGTGTTTCTCACAGGTTCAGTGTAAAGTCTGTGTAGAGAGAACGTGTCGTCTTAGCGGTCTCTAATTTAATAACTAATGATCCTTTCGACGGAAGTGAATCAATCAAAACTAACTTTAGCTGGAAAATAACATTATTCAAGAACCGCTATAAAGCCAAAACAATCTGTTACCTTAAATTATACGTTTATCTCTGTAAAGCAGCTTTGAAACAGTCTACATTGTTAAACGCGCTGAATAAATGAAGATGACATGACTTTACACAAGGAACACTAACAGACATCAGGGGTTGATGTGAACACAGTTCATGCACAGACGCTCATCTACAGATGTGGTTTGAGTGACTCTGAGGAAGACAGATAGAGCGGATCCAGCAGACGAGAGAGACACACGCCAGCGCTCAGAGGTACCGACACACACACTCATTTACTCTATTATTCTTTATCTCTTGGTGAAACCTCACATTTGTGTGGTGAACACAATACTATTACTGCTTTTGTTCAACTTATGCACTTATATTTGAGTCTCTCGCAAAGATGTCAATTATATTTTGCATAAGACACATGAAGCCTATATCAGGGGACCGCGTCGACATTATTCTCAAGAGCATTCAAGTCCTAATTCTCGTTCTGT
The DNA here is from genome assembly GCA_033366665.1 of Phoxinus dragarum. Taxonomy (NCBI): domain Eukaryota; kingdom Metazoa; phylum Chordata; class Actinopteri; order Cypriniformes; family Leuciscidae; genus Phoxinus; species Phoxinus dragarum. The sequence goes on along the minus strand of JARPMJ010006802.1, from coordinate 20,259 downwards.
AGGAAAGAAGATCTTCCTGGCGTGATATGCATTTAAAATTGTACTTCACTAATGTACACTATGATTCAAAAATTTTGTGTAATTTTAAAGAGTCTCTTCTTCTCACCAAGACTGCGTTCATCTGATCAAAAATACAGTGAAATATTATTATAATGTAATCATCAGTTCTCTATGTGAATATACAGTAAAGTGTAATTTATTCCTGTGATCAAAGCTGAGTTTATCATCATTACTCCAGTCTTCAGTGTCACATGATCCTCCAGAAACCAGTTTAATATGATGATCTGATGATCAAGACACATTTATGATTATTATCAGTGTTAAAAACGGTTCATATTTTTGTGGAATACATAAATATTATAATATTACATAAATACCCTCATACATATTTTAAGATTATTTGATGAATGGAAAGTTCAAAAGAGCCGCATTTATTTTAGATAGAATCTTTAATAAATATAATATACTTAAATATTAATAAATTAATATACTGTCACTTTTAATTCATAATGCATCCTTGATTAATAGAAATGTTTGGTAACACTTTATTTCGATAGTCCACTTTAGACATTCTACTGACTATAAGTAACTTTGCAGCTACATGTCAACTAACTGTCATTAGAGTATTAGTAGCCTTCTTAATATCTGTTGAGGAGCATCAGAATAAAGAGTTAGCAGAAATTAAGCAGATATTTAGCAGATATTAAGAAGGCTACTAATACTCTAATGACAGTTAGTTGACATGAAGCTGCAAAGTTACTTATAGTCAGTAGAATGTCTAAAGTGAACTATATAATATATTGAAATAAAGTGTTACCAAAATGTTTATTTCTTACTGCCCCCAAACTTTTGAACAGTAGTGTACTTCACATTAAAATAAAATAGAGATGACAAAACAAAATAAGAATTCAATGTTACATTAATGAGAGTTTAGAGAGAAAATAATGTCACTGAACAAATAATGTCTTTATTTATTTATGTAGTTGTGAGTCTGTATTATACATTGGCACAGCTCTGCTGAACACTGCCTTGTTCTCTTCCAGTGTTCATCATGCGACGCTTCGTCTTCCTCATGATGCAGTGCTGCGTCGTCACGAGCGCCAGCTGTCCGGCGGACATGAACCCGGACCACCGGGCCCCGCGTGAGCTGTGTGGGCCAGAGCCTGACCTCGGTTCCCCACGGGATCAAGCCCGACACGCAGGTTCTGGTTCTCACTGGAAACCACTTCAGTTCTCTGTCCTGGTCCTCGTATTCTGGATTCACACAGCTGCACGAGCTGGACCTGAGCCACAACCTCATCACCACGCTGGAGCCGCCAGGTACACACTGCAGTCTCAGAGAGAGTCTCAAGAGTCTCAAGAGTCAGAGAGAGAGTTTCAAGAGTCTCAGAGAGAGTCTCAAGAGTCTCAAGAGTCCAGAGAGAGAGTTTCAAGAGTCTCAGAGGGAGTTTCAAGAGTCTCAGAGAGAGTCTCAAGAGTCAAAGAGAGAGTCTCAGAGAGAGTCTCAAGAGTCAAAGAGAGAGTCTCAGAGGGAGTCTCAAGAGTCTCAAGAGTCAGAGAGAGAGTTTCAAGAGTCTCAGAGAGAGTCTCAAGAGTCTCAAGAGTCAGAGAGAGAGTTTCAAGAGTCTCAGAGGGAGTTTCAAGAGTCTCAGAGAGAGTCTCAAGAGTCAAAGAGAGAGTCTCAGAGAGAGTCTCAAGAGTCAAAGAGAGAGTCTCAGAGGGAGTCTCAAGAGTCACAAAGAGAGTCTCCAGAATCACAGAGACAGTCTCAAGAATCACAGAGACAGTCTCAAGAATCACAGAGACAGTCTCCAGAGTCACAGAGACAGTCTCAAGAGTCCCAGAGACAGTCTCCAGAGTCACAGAGACAGTCTCAAGAGTCCCAGAGAGAGTCACATAGTCTCAGGGAGAGTCTCAAGAGTCCCAGAGAGAGCCTTAAGAGTCTCAGAGAGAGTCACATAGTCTCAGAGACAGTCTCAAGAGTCCCAGAGAGAGTCACATAGTCTCAGAGAGAGTCTCAAGAGTCAGAGAGAGAGTTTCAAGAGTCTCAGAGAGAGTCTCAAGAGTCAGAGAGAGAGTTTCAAGAGTCTCAGAGGGAGTTTCAAGAGTCTCAGAGAGAGTCTCAAGAGTCAAAGAGAGAGTCTCAGAGAGAGTCTCAAGAGTCAAAGAGAGAGTCTCAGAGGGAGTCTCAAGAGTCACAAAGAGAGTCTCCAGAATCACAGAGACAGTCTCAAGAATCACAGAGACAGTCTCCAGAGTCACAGAGACAGTCTCAAGAGTCCCAGAGACAGTCTCCAGAGTCACAGAGACAGTCTCAAGAGTCCCAGAGAGAGTCACATAGTCTCAGGGAGAGTCTCAAGAGTCCCAGAGAGAGCCTTAAGAGTCTCAGAGAGAGCCTTAAGAGTCTCAGAGAGAGTCTCAAGAGTCTCAGAGAGAGTCTCAAGAGTCACAGAGTCACAGAGAGAGTCTCAGAGAGAGTCTCAGAGAGAGTCTCATAGAGAGTCACAGAGAGAGTCACAGAGAGAGTCTCAGAGAGAGTCACAGAGAGAGTCACATAGAGAGTCACAGAGAGAGTCACATAGAGAGTCACAGAGTCACAGAGAGAGTCTCAGAGAGAGTCTCAGAGAGAGTCACAGAGAGAGTCTCAGAGAGAGTCACAGAGACAGTCTCAAGAGTCCCAGAGAGTCTCAAGAGTCACAGAGAGAGTCTCAAGAGTCACAGAGACAGTCTCAAGAGTCCCAGAGAGTCTCAAGAGTCAGAGAGAGAGTCTCAAGAGTCTCAGAGGGAGTCTCAAGTGTCACAGAGAGAGTCACAGAGAGAGTCTCAAGAGTCTCAGAGGGAGTCTCAAGTGTCACAGAGAGAGTCACAGAGAGAGTCTCAAGAACTGCAAAAGATCTCAACTCAAACTGTGTGTCTCTTTCAGGTCCAGTGCTGGAGAACCTGAGCGTGTTGCGTTTGTCTGGTAACAGGTTAACTGGTTTGGGAGGACTGGTGTTCCGCTGCACTCCCAACCTGATGGAGATCTTCTTGGACGCCAACCAGATTCGTTCCCTTCACGATGCCACCTTCGGCGAACTCCCACGTCTGGAGGTCATCAATCTCTCTCAGAATAAGCTTCCCGCCCTGCCGGCTCGCCTCCTGGAGCGAGTGTCTTCCAGCAGCCTGAAGACGTTCGATTTGGAGAATAACAGTGTTTCGCTGATGCCCGACGGGTTCTTCTCGTCTAAACCTGAGTTACCGTACGTTTTCCTGTCCTATAATCCCTGGATCTGCAGCTGTGCTGTAGGTTATCTCCACAGCTACCTAAACGACCAGGACCACAACGTCTACAAGCATGAAGCACCGAACGGCCTCGTTCCCGGCGCCGACAGCGTTGAGTGTTCTGGACCGCCTCACCTATTCCAGCGGCCCATCATTGAACTGGAAGAGAATGACTTCTGCCCTCCAGATCCACCTCTCTACCCCATCGGAGACTGGGATATCAAACCCACCTCTACTATAATCTCAGTTAAACCAGATTCCAGCCCTCAAACCCTGAATGCTCCACACGACACCACCGACATCACCCTCCTGCCCGCTTCCACCAAATCCTGGACCCCCACTTGGTCCTGGGTCAGTGCTGAGTCCTGGAGTAAAACAAGGTCTAAATTCAGGACCACGTGGGTGTGTTTTAGCTTGATACAAACAACTGCTCCAGAGATTCTCACTCCAGACACTACCGAATCACTTGCCTACACACCACAGTCAAACACCAGGATTTCTGACCCGTACCAACCCACAACTTCTGAATCGCCAACCACTGGACCCATTATTGCCAGATCCCAAGGTCAAAGTACCACCGGATCTGAACCGCACACTTCCAGAACTATCACGATCCAGACCGATCCACCAACCATTGGACCCATTACTGCCGGATCCCAAGGTCAAAGTACCACCGGATCTGAACCGCACACTTCCAGAACGATCACGATCCAGACCTATCCACCAACCATTGGACTCTATACAGCCAGATCCCAAAGACAAAGTACTTCCCGACTGGATCCTCACTCCTCTAGCGCAACGATCACGGTCCCAGACCGAACCACCAACCATTGGACCCATTACAGCCGGATCCCAAGGTCAAAGTACCACCGGATCCTCTAGACCCACGATCACGGTCCAGACCGAGCCACCAACCACTGAACGGATCATTCCCCGAACAGAACCGGCCACTAGTACTTCCCGACTGGATCCTGACTCCTTTAGCACAACGATCACGGTCCAGACCGATCCACCAACCACTGGACCCATTATTGCCGGATCCCAAGGTCAAAGTACGACCGGATCTGAACCGCACACTTCCAGAACGATCACGGTCCAGACCGAGCCGCCAACCACTGAGCGATCATGCCCCGAACAGAACCGGCCACTAGTGTGGGTCTGCACTGGGCAGATGCTCGGGATGCGGGTGGAAGGATCCTGCCGTGGTGCTGGTGGTTATTTGCCGGTTTTGTGTTGTTGTGTTTGCTGTCGGCTCTCACGTCATGTGTTCTGTGTGTCTGGCTCCTGAAGAACCACCTCACCGTCAGCCGCTGGCTCAAGCATCACGGCTTACCTCGCGGCGGACAGCGACGGGGTCATCCTGCGGGCGTACAGATACACTGAACACACGCAGCGGAGTGAGGATGAAGGTGCGAGCGTGAGCTTCATACCCCTAGAGCAGCTCAGAGACGTGCAAGCCGTGTTCCGAAGCGTCCCTCTTCATCAACCCGCCGGAGGAGCAGAAGCTCGACACCACAGGGAGAGAGGCTTCTTCCGGAGTAGAGCTGGTTTCTGTAGCAGGCGTAGCGAGAGATAAGGAGCGAGAGCCGACGATGAGCGGGGGAAGTGTTCAGGAAGACCCTGCACAGGGTGATTAGCCGAGAAGAGGAAGCAGAGGGCTGGAGAGAGGAAGAGGAAGCAGATGGAAGGAGACAGGGAGAGGGGTCGAGCGCGCGCTACAGTCTGATCCTGAGGGAGGAGAGAGGAACACAGCGAGAGATGCAGTGGGTGGTCGGGGAATGGGAACTGGGGGATGAGGGCGTGGCCTATCAGAGGTCCTGCTCTCTGATTGGCCAGCCCTCCACTGTCGCTCAGGAGTGAATTTGGTTTCGTCGGTTAACTCTCAAATATTGATTGTTGATTCCAAGCCATGTTTTTTCCCCACAATTCATAGTTTCAAAGCAACTACAGAAAAATAAACGTGAAAACATTATTTTACTGATCCCACTGCTGGATATTTATTCTTGTGTTTAGTGCATACTCACTTAATTTTGTATTATTTTTACAGAAAGCAAGACTTAATCTCTTCAGTCAATTTGCTGCTCCAGTAAATGTATCTTGATATAAGAATGCTTTGTACTTTTGTCTTTTTTCCAGTACATTTAACTTTTTTTGTAGCATAGAGGCATTTTTCCAGATGAATTACTCGATAGCTTCACGGACTTGATGACTTTGATGTAAAATTCCTCAAAAATAACTACGATTATTAATGCTGGTTAAAAAATGAAGACTTAACTAGACAGAGAAACTATCCTGTTATTAGTAATCTCACTTGAGCTGGAATATGAATCACCTTTACATCTCCTTTTATTGAAAGAAAAATAGCAGTGCCCGGTTGCATAAAGCACCTTAAGTTTTTCCCTTAAGTATTACACTTAAGGGGCGATTTCCCCTTACCTAAGAGAATAACTTAAGGGTGTTGCATATAATCTCTTAAACGATTCTCTTAGGTAAGGGAAACATTTAAGTGTTTCACGACAGCGATCCTGGATTCACGTTATAAAAGTCTGTTGTTGCCATAGATACGCAAAACACTAACACTAGCTGGGAAAGAGCCCCCGCAACCCGGTGAACCACTCTGCTGACAGACGATTTATGAACGTGGAAAACATCTCCCACTATCGTCTGAAAACTCCCAGTTGCAAAAAAACGCAGTGCTATAAGCAGTTGTAACACCGCGGGTAAAGAGTGGTTGCGATGTGTGACACGGTCAAGGTCGCCGTCTAGTTTGTTAGTGATGTCAAATATTGCGCGTCGATCAAAACGGTATTCATGCAACAATAGGGTTCTCCCTATCCCTAAAAATTATTCTTGGCACATAATTATCTTCAGCTCGTTCCATAAATTCAGCCGTGTCGTCTTATTTTTTTGTCCGCGTTACTCTTAAGGTTACGATTTCCAAACCTTAAGTTATACTTAGGGAAATGACCGTTAAGGGGTTTTATGCAACACATAACGCTTTTTAAGGGATTATTTAAGTGAAAAAAAGCATTTAAGGGAAATTCTAAGTGTTTATGACGTTTCACTTAAAAAAACAGTTAAGTAACACTTAAGGGTATTTTTCTGCAACACCCTTAGGTTTAAGGGAAACATAAGGGCGAACTTAAGGGAAAATTTCACTTAAGGTGCTTTATGCAACCGGGCATAATTTATGCAACTTTTTCAGCATTCTATTATCATAAAGTTTTTAGGGCATCTTTAGACCAATTCCCAGATAAAGCTGTGGAATAATTTCCCACTTTTATACATTCAAACCAGAATTCATCATTCAGACCTTCTACATCTCTCACATTATTAATTTATTCACTATAGTTTATAAAATGGTGATGAATATGAGCAGAACTCAGTTGATATTTGACAGGTTTTGTCCGTCCTTCTGTTAGACTGTCTCACACACACACACTTCTGTTAGACTGTCTCACACACACACACTTCTGTTAGACTGTCTCACACACACACACTTCTGTTAGACTGTCTCACACACACACACTTCTGTAAGACTGTCTCACACACACACACTTCTGTTAGACTGTCTCACACACACACACTTCTGTAGACTGTCTCACACACACACACTTCTGTTAGACTGTCTCACACACACACACTTCTGTTAGACTGTCTCACACACACACTTCTGTTAGACTGTCTCACACACACACTTCTGTAAGACTGTCTCACACACACACACTTCTGTTAGACTGTCTCACACACACACACTTCTGTTAGACTGTCTCACACACACACACTTCTGTTAGACTGTCTCACACACACACACTTCTGTTAGACTGTCTCACACACACACACTTCTGTAAGACTGTCTCACACACACACACTTCTGTTAGACTGTCTCACACACACACTTCTGTTAGACTGTCTCACACACACACACTTCTGTAAGACTGTCTCACACACACACACTTCTGTTAGACTGTCTCACACACACACTTCTGTTAGACTGTCTCACACACACACTTCTGTAAGACTGTCTCACACACACACACTTCTGTTAGACTGTCTCACACACACACACTTCTGTTAGACTGTCTCACACACACACACTTCTGTTAGACTGTCTCACACACACACACTTCTGTTAGACTGTCTCACACACACACACTTCTGTTAGACTGTCTCACACACACACACTTCTGTAAGACTGTCTCACACACACACACTTCTGTTAGACTGTCTCACACACACACACTTCTGTAAGACTGTCTCACACACACACACTTCTGTTAGACTGTCTCACACACACACACTTCTGTTAGACTGTCTCACACACACACTTCTGTTAGACTGTCTCACACAACACACTTCTGTAAGACTGTCTCACACACACACACTTCTGTTAGACTGTCTCACACACACACTTCTGTTAGACTGTCTCACAAACACACACACTTCTGTTAGACTGTCTCACAAACACACACACTTCTGTTAGACTGTCTCACACACACACTTCTGTTAGACTGTCTCACACACACACACACACTTCTGTTAGACTGTCTCACACACACACTTCTGTTGGACTGTCTCACACACACACTTCTGTTAGACTGTCTCACACACACACTTCTGTTAGACTGTCTCACACACACACTTCTGTTGGACTGTCTCACACACACACTTCTGTTAGACTGTCTCACACACACACTTCTGTTAGACTGTCTCACACACACACTTCTGTTAGACTGTCTCACACACACACTTCTGTTAGACTGTCTCACACACACACACACACACACACCACACACACTTCTGTTAGACTGTCTCACACACACACACTTCTGTTAGACTGTCTCACACACACACTTCTGTTAGACTGTCTCACACACACACTTCTGTTAGACTGTCTCACACACACACTTCTGTTAGACTGTCTCACACACACACTTCTGTTAGACTGTCTCACACACACACTTCTGTTAGACTGTCTCACAAACACACACACTTCTGTTAGACTGTCTCACAAACACACACACTTCTGTTAGACTGTCTCACACACACACTTCTGTTAGACTGTCTCACACACACACTTCTGTTAGACTGTCTCACACACACACTTCTGTTAGACTGTCTCACACACACACTTCTGTTAGACTGTCTCACACACACACTTCTGTTAGACTGTCTCACACACACACTTCTGTTAGACTGTCTCACACACACACTTCTGTTAGACTGTCTCACAAACACACACACTTCTGTTAGACTGTCTCACAAACACACACACTTCTGTTAGACTGTCTCACACACACACACACACTTCTGTTAGACTGTCTCACACACACACTTCTGTTAGACTGTCTCACACACACACACACACTTCTGTTAGACTGTCTCACACACACACTTCTGTTAGACTGTCTCACACACACACTTCTGTTAGACTGTCTCACACACACACTTCTGTTAGACTGTCTCACACACACACTTCTGTTAGACTGTCTCACACACACACTTCTGTTAGACTGTCTCACAAACACACACACTTCTGTTAGACTGTCTCACAAACACACACACTTCTGTTAGACTGTCTCACACACACACACACACTTCTGTTAGACTGTCTCACACACACACACACACTTCTGTTAGACTGTCTCACACATGAATTATGTTGAATATCTGTCAGCTGGTAAATGTAACTACACAATTAGATAATACCAGTTTAGCTCAACCAGTGACCAAGCAATGCTTCAGTGTGTGTGTGTGTGTGTTCAGTGTGTGTGTAAAAGAGCATTAGCAGTTACAGACACACACTTCAGCAGAACATCATCAGCTCAGTGTCCCGATCATTTCTGCTCTCAAATGTTACTGGTAATCACTGTATGAAGAATATTGGGTATAATAATGTCAGTTTACTTTCCTCACTTACATTTGAACTATTAACTACTAAAATATCAAACTATATCTGGTCTGAATAATTCTTGGTTTGACTGTATATAACTTAGTTCAAAATTCAGCTGTCAATTATAATCAGAATCAATTATTCAAATATGAGACACTCAATTTCTGCTAAAGATAGGATAATATTGATCCCGTCTGTCATTGGCCAGTCAAACACACATCTTATCTTCACCGATGTGAAAGCGACTGACACTGGGATGTTCATTACACAGTCACACACTGAGCAGTTGTAAGAAGTCGTGTTTATTGGAAGTTAATGAGGAGCATCTCGACACGAGGCCGTGAGCGAGACTCAGGCGGTGGAGAACTGCTGTAACTGGTTCCCGAGGATCACCTGCCTCTCCACTCCCAGCTCAGAGATCACCGCCAGCCGGACCACTCCTCCACTCGAGCCGTCCCGCTCCATGGCCAGAGTCAGCGCTGCGCACACACACACACACACACGTCAAGACATGGTATGACTGATACAAACATTTGTATGATTTTTTTTTCCCCCCCCATGTTTCTGCAAGAGTCTCTTCTGCTCACCGAAGCTGTGTTTATTTGATCATAAATACAGTAAAACTGTGAAATATTACTCCAGTGTAAATCTGCTGTTTTCTATGTGAATATACAGTAAAGTGTAATTTATTCCTGTGATCAAAGCTGAGTTTATCATCATTACTCCAGTCTTCAGTGTCACATGATCCTCCAGAACTCAGTGTAATATGATGATCTGATGCTCAAGAAATTATAATGTTGAAAACAGTTCAAAGGTTTTAAATTCAAAAGTTTGGTGTCAGTAAAATGTAAAAAAGAAAGTAATACTTTTATTAATCAAGGACAGCAAACTTTTGAGTGGTGGCATCTCACAGTTTCCACAGAAATATGAACTAGTGTTCATCACTGATAATAATCATAAATGTGTCTTGAGCATCAGATCATCATATTACACTGATTTCCGGAGGATCATGTGACACTGAAGACTGGAGTAATGATGATAAACTCAGCTTTGATCACAGGAATAAATTACACTTTACTATATATTCTGTGTGTGTGTGTGTGTGTATGCACGCTTTTATGTGAGTGTGTGTGTGCGCTTGTATGCGTGCGTGTGCGCTTGTATGCGAGTGTGTGTGTGCGCTTGTATGCGTGTGTGTGTGTGTGTGTGTGTATGCGAGTGTGTATGTGTGTGTGTGTATGCGAGTGTGTATGTGTGTGTGTGTGTGTGCGCTTGTATGCGCGTGTGTGTGTGTGTGTGTGTGTGTCTGACCTCCAGCAGTGAATTTGAGACACTCCTCTTTGCTCATTCCAGTTTTGTAGTTTGAATCCACATAACCGTAGATGTAACTACTGCCGGATCCACCGACCGACACCGGCTGCCGGGTCATCATCCCTCCCACAGGCACCGTGTACACCTGCACACACACACACACAGAGAGATGAGCACCGTGTACACCTGCACACACACACACACACACACACAGAGAGATGAGCACCGTGTACACCTGCACACACACACACACACAGAGAGATGAGCACCGTGTACACCAGCGCACACACACACACAGACACCTGTCTGCCCCTGCGCTTATCCCATCACACACGCGCACACACACACACATCTGACCATCTGTCACACACACACACACCTGTCTGCCCCTGCGCTTATCCCATCACACACGCGCACACACACACATCTGACCATCTCTCACACACACACACCTGTCCACCCCTGCGCTTATCCCATCACACACGCGCACACACACACATCTGACCATCTCTCACACACACACACACACCTGTCCACCCCTGCGCTTGTCCCATCACACACGCGCACACACACACATCTGACCATCTCTCACACACACACACCTGTCCACCCCTGCGCTTGTCCCATCACACACGCGCACACACACACATCTGACCATCTCTCACACACACACACCTGTCCACCCCTGCGCTTGTCCCATCACACACGCGCACACACACACATCTGACCATCTCTCACACACACACACCTGTCCACCCCTGCGCTTGTCCCATCCGGCCACGATGATGCCGGCCATCAGCTCCTCTCTGTATCTGTAGCACATGTCCTTGAAGAGACTCGCTGCCGTCTGGACCAGAGGAGCCTCGTCCAGCTCGATGCTGGAGACCAGAGAGTGGTCAGGGGTCAGAGGTCACAGAGGTCAGGGGTCACAGAAAGAATTCAGGGGTCAGACAGAGGAATCGGGATTTTAATTTTATAACAAGTATCCAATTCCCAACCGGCATCTAAACGGTTGATATTTCCAGCCAAATACAAGTGTGTGTGTGTGTGTGTGTGTGTGTGTGTGTGTGTGTGTGTGTGTGTGTGTGCTGTAGTGCACCCCAGAAGGGAAAATCAAAACAAAATAAAAAGTTAAAACTTGTTTTGAACAATTTCTTTGTCATCTGCAGATTGATTTTAAGTAGGGGGGAAAAAATCTATTTAAATCGTATTTTTTGTAAAAACAATCAGGGCTATATCGCCCGGCCCTGGTGTGTGTTAGAGTTCTCAACGGGCCTGACAATTACAACCCGACCCGGCCCGTGGCTTTTAAAGCCCGGACCCGATCTAAGCCGACACATCAACATGAACTATCTGCCCGAACCCGGTCGCTTCTCATAAACGTATTATCATGACCAGCAGACGGGAATCCAAATCAACCTTTAATGTTCCCGCCTTTTAACAACACAAACAACCCTAACCCTAACCCTAACAATACACTTTTAATATATAAATAGGCTATATAAATATGCCTTGAATAAAAATCTTCACACAATAATAAATAAAAAGAACTCAAACATCGGGCGGGCTGTACATAACCTGTCGAATATCCATCAGAATCCAGCACCAGTACAAACACTCTCCAGACCTCTGATGCCCCAGTCCTGCAGCGGTGGTGGTGGATTCACCAGCGGCTGGTCTACTTCTCACCGACTCCATCTGCTCCTCCTGCCCCCCTCTCCATGAGGCACGCCACGGTACACACACAGCCAGACTGTCCTTACGGTGAGCAGCAGCGATGATTAATACATTTTGTTTTGTTTTTTCCACTGAGCGGAAAAGATTAAGCCGAGGTCCGACCCGACCCGAGTCATTTGCTTATATTTTCTACCCGAACCCGACCCGACCCGTTGAGAACTCTAGTGTGTGTATGTGTGTGTATGTGTGTGTGTGTGTGTGTGTGTGTACCTGTGGAAGCCCAGCTGGTATGTGACGGCGTCCGCGATGGCCTGAGTATCGGCCGCTGAGCCCGAGCGACAGCAGAAGATCCGCTCGTGGATCGGCGTGAGTTTATCCGTCACGCGGTTAGCGATGTAAGCGCTGCACAGATCACACGTAACATCCGTTAAACACACACAACATCCGTTATATACACACAACATCCGTTAAACACACACACGTAACATCCGTTAAACACACACAACATCCGTTATATACACACAACATCCGTTAAACACACACACGTAACATCCGTTAAACACACACACGTAACATCCGTTAAACACACACAACATCCGTTATATACACACAACATCCGTTATATACACACAACATCCGTTAAACACACACACGTAACATCCGTTAAACACACACGTAACATCCGTTAAACACACACAACATCCGTTATATACACACAACATCCGTTAAACACACACACGTAACATCCGTTAAACACACACACGTAACATCCGTTAACACACACAACATCTGTTAAACACACACAACATCCGTTAAACACACACACGTAACATCCGTTAAACACACACAACATCTGTTAAACACACAATCATCAGACCGCGAGCTCGACTCGTGAGCAGCGACTCTTACCCGGTGGTGGTGCGAGAGTCAGCGCCCATCACTACTCCTCCGTCAAACTCCACCGCCATGATGGTGGTCTGAACACACACACACACCACACACACACACACACGCACACACACATCAGTAATGTGTTGTTCTAAGGCATGTTTATAACTGTCCTAATTGAACTAAAGTCTGATCTGGCTTAATCGAAGCCCTGTCTGTGAAACCAGGCCTAAGATATTACTTTAATATTAATAACAGAAAACTAAGAATTGTATTTAATTTTATCATCAATGTCAATTATTAAAAAGTATTAGATTAATTAAAAGTCTTTAAAAATATTTAACTTAGTTTAATATTTAAAAAAAAAAATTTTTTTTAAATAAATGTAAGTATTTAAGTTTACTTTATTTATTATTTAAAGTATTTTAAATGTATTTAACTATTTGAAATTATTTAATCAAACTATTCAAATTATTAAAGTATTAACAAATATTTAACCTATTTTTTATTATTTAAAATGCATTTAATTATTTTAATATTAAACTATTTTAAAATGATTTACTAATTTTTTTTAATTACTTACATTAAATTACTTTTATATTGAATTGTTTAAGATTAAAATGTTATAAAAGATTCTAAAATCAAATTCATTATAAAATTAAGATATTACAGAAACATTTCTCTGCTAAATGAATGACTAAATGATGAACATTCAACTCAATGTTTAGTTTTGATTAATCTATAAATTGTGTATAACAATGTTATATTTAATATAGTAGCGTTTAATTATAAAAGAATACTATACAGATTAATGAAACTGTATTCCAAATCAAGTCACATTTATTTATATACAAAAGTAGCGTCACAGTAATAAACAGGAAAAAATACACATGATCAATGATGCTAACTTCATCAAATATGAGTCAAATTCATATTTGAGGTAAAAGTTATTGAATAGTGAGACTCGTTCAGTTCTGCTGCATCATTCAGCGAGTTTCATCCGTCTATGTCCTAATAAACGCGTTTCTCGACACCATAACTCAACTAATTACGATTATTATGATAATTATGAGTGCTTCTCACCCCTGTGCTGACTTCCCTCTGCGTCCAGTCAGGAACGGCATCATTATAATTATTAAAAGATGAAACATTAGCTGGAAACTGCAGAGTAGCGGCCATCTTCTCTCAACAATTGTTAGTTGAAGGACCCCTTGGCAGGAGTCCGCACACGTGCCTGTCTTAAACGATCGCGCCTGTCTGATAAATCAAAAAACACAGCCAGCGGGAATGAATAACATTTTGTAAACAATCATATATATATTTAATTAATGTTCGTTTGAAGCATATTAGAACCAAAATTGTTTCAAGGGGAGTTTCTGATACTTGTTCAGGCAGGTGTCGGGTCAGTCTGAGGGCTGACGCCGCGCGGAAGGTAAACAATAAAATCCATCAGCATTTACTGCAATGAACATGAATTAAACGCAGTGCATTTAATCGAACAGTATTTATCTCGTGTTTACCTGTATTCTGCGTTATACTGACGATGTGTGTGACTGATATTATTCGCTCATCTCCGCAGTAATCGTGTGATCTGCCTCATTTCTCTCAGATGACCGTTCATAACTTCTACATATTTGACCGCAATGGCAGCTGTCTTCACTACAGCGAGTGGAACCGCAAGAAACAGGCCGGAATCTCCAAAGAAGAGGTTCAAACGCAGTCTTTTTTCTTGTATTTCCTCCGTATTGTTTATGCTCTTTATTTGTTTCATTCTTGTGTTGTTTCTTGTGTTCATTTAATTCCCTGTAGAGCGATGCATGTATGATAATATTCTTCCAGTTGTAAATATCGGTTGTCATGTTTCAGATTCGCTCATGAGAGTGACGTCATTACTCTGTTCCCTCTGTTGTCAGGAGTTTAAGCTGATGTACGGGATGCTGTTCTCCATCAGGTCCTTTATCAGCAAGATGAGCCCGCTGGACATGTATCCTGTGTGTGTAGGGTTGCCAACTTTCTGAAAATGAAATGGGGGGGGCGGTGTATATACAACACCTGTTTATATGCACAAGGAAAATGGCTAATGTAGTTTTTCACCACAAATTCTGCTGTTAAACACAATTAAGTTGACATGATGCAGGTTGAAGGGTTCAAGAGAAGCAAATATTATATATATGCACAAGGAAAATCTCACAGAAACAAATAAACCTCCAGACTAAGCACATTGTGCAGCTATTTCCCATTCAATTCTATATTTTTGTGCTCTTTTTCGCCGGCTGCTTGGAAGTAACGTTAGTCATTTTTACATTTCCCGCTGTTGTCACTTGTCATCATCGTTGCCTACGATACATGACTCACAATGACTGAAACGACCAATGAAAAGGGCATTCTCTGATGATGTTCCAAGATGTTAAAAACGCGACGCTGATCATAGACAAACGGGGAGAAATTAGTATCTACCCGCATCATGCACCGTCTGTTTTTTTTTCTTATCATAGCCTACAAATGTCTTCGTTCATAGTCTGACATATATTAGAAGCTATGTGTGTGTCTGTCACGGATTTGCACTGAATTGATTCTCAAAAATACGGAACAAAGTGCGTTTCGTATCGGTTCAATACGGAACAAGACTTTTATGTGTCAAATACGGGACGATTCCGTATTATACGGAACGGTTGGCAACCCTATGTGTGTGTGTGTGTGTGTGTGTGTGTGTGTGTGTATGTGTGAGAGAGAAAGAGAGAGAGAGATAGATAGAGTGAGTGAGTGAGAGATAGATAGAGAGAGTGTGTGTGTGTGTGTGTGTGTGTGTGTGTGTGTGTGTGTGTGTGTGTGTGTCTATTTTACTTAACTAAACTCTTCAGGAAAGATGGGTTTCTGGCGTTCCAGACCAGCCGTTATAAGCTGCATTATTATGAAACTCCAACGGGCATCAAACTGGTGATGAACACCGACCTGGGCGTGCCGAACTGCAGAGACACACTGCAGCAGATCTACAGCACGGTAACACACTCGCTCTACTCTACAGCACGGTAACACACCCGCTGTACTCTACTTATGCTCTCTGGTTTTACTGCGGTATCTGTGGTTGTGTCTGACTGCAGCTGTACGTGGAGTACATCGTGAAGAACCCGCTGTGTGTGCTGGGCGAGTCTCTTCAGAGCGACCTGTTCAACACCAAACTGGACTCCTTCATCCGAGCGCTACCGTTCTTCAGCGTCCGCGCGGCTTGAGCAGGAAAACAAGAAAATACCATCATCTTCTGTTTATATTTGACGTCTGCTTCCTCAATCAGAGCTATGATTGCAGTTCCTTTTGTTAAATATCAGTGTAAAAAGATTTATTACAAAACTGATTAAATTGATTAATTTTTGCCATCATTCCAAGAATTGTGTGAGTTTGTAATGAAAAGAGATGTATTTGTGTCAGTCCAAACTGGCAAAGATGAATATGAAGAAATAAAGCATAATCAGTATGATTTTTGTCCCACTTTAATTAGGTGTTTTTAACTTCCAAAAAAAAAAAAATAGTTCAGCACCAAATATGCTTCTAAAATTATATTTTCTTATGTTTTCAAGTGGTTTCAGAAAGGGGGCTCAGACATTTTGGATTGTTTTTGCTACACAGTGAAAGAACTTAAAATTAATGAACACATGAATCTCAGACTACTCATAAATCATTATCATGTGCTTTTTTGTGACTAACAGTCACATATCCCCTTTAGTCTTGTTTCATGGATGAAAAGACAAGGGTTTAGAGGAATATTTTGGGGAGTAAACTAGATTCATGTTGGGCAAACTACTCCAAACTGCTTCCACAAGAAGGACTCAATCATTCACTCATCTTTGAATATCTATAAAAATTAGACACTTTTCCTATCATAGTCCAATAATGTTCACTGTACTTCACAGCTGAACACTTCTTGGACAAAGCCAGACCTCCAGACCATGACAATGAAGCAATCAAAAATTGATCCAAGTGGCTGTAAAACCTTAACAAATCTAAAAGAAAGGAGTTGAAAAACCAAACCATGAAAACCATTACAAAAGACAATTTATTTTGTTACACATAATCTTGACTCATGACAAGTTAAATAGACAGGGGCTAAAATAGAACCAGACCCCTCAGCATCATCCTAGCTGAAGGTGGCGTTCACAGAACCAGATCCCTCAGGAGAGTCTTGGCTGAAGGTGGCGTTCACAGAATCAGATCCCTCAGGAGAGTCTTGGCTGAAGGTGACGTTCACAGAACCAGATCCCTCAGGAGAGTCTTGGCTGAAGGTGACGTTCACAGAACCAGATCCCTCAGGAGAGTCTTGGCTGAAGCTGGCGTTCACAGAACCAGATCCCTCAGGAGAGTCTTGGCTGAAGGTGGTGTTGGCAGAACCAGATCCCTCAGGAGAGTCTTGGCTGAAGGTAACGTTCACAGAACCAGATCCCTCAGGAGAGTCTTGGCTGAAGGTGGCGTTCACAGAACCAGACCCCTCAGGAGAGTCTTGGCTGAAGGTGGCGTTCACAGAACCAGACCCCTCAGGAGAGTCTTGGCTGAAGGTGGCGTTCACAGAACCAGATCCCTCAGGAGAGTCTTGGCTGAAGGTGACGTTCACAGAACCAGACCCCTCAGGAGAGTCTTGGCTGAAGGTGGCGTTCACAGAACCAGATCCCTCAGGAGAGTCTTGGCTGAAGGTGACGTTCACAGAACCAGATCCCTCAGGAGAGTCTTGGCTGAAGGTAACGTTCACAGAACCAGATCCCTCAGGAGAGTCTTGGCTGAAGGTGGCGTTCACAGAACCAGACCCCTCAGGAGAGTCTTGGCTGAAGGTGGCGTTCACAGAACCAGACCCCTCAGGAGAGTCTTGGCTGAAGGTGGCGTTCACAGAACCAGATCCCTCAGGAGAGTCTTGGCTGAAGGTGACGTTCACAGAACCAGATCCCTCAGGAGAGTCTTGGCTGAAGGTGGCGTTCACAGAACCAGACCCCTCAGGAGAGTCCTGGCTGAAGGTGGCGTTGACAGAACCAGATCCCTCAGGAGAGTCTTGGCTGAAGGTGGCGTTCACAGAACCAGATCCCTCAGGAGAGTCCTGGCTGAAGGTGGCGTTCACAGAACCAGACCCCTCAGGAGAGTCCTGGCTGAAGGTGGCGTTGACAGAACCAGATCCCTCAGGAGAGTCTTGGCTGAAGGTGGCGTTGACAGAACCAGATCCCTCAGGGGAGTCCTGGCTGAAGGTGGCGTTGACAGAACCAGATCCCTCAGGAGAGTCCTGGCTGAAGGTGGCGTTGACAGAACCAGATCCCTCAGGAGAGTCTTGGCTGAAGCTGGCGTTCACAGAACCAGATCCCTCAGGAGAGTCTTGGCTGAAGGTGACGTTCACAGAACCAGATCCCTCAGGAGAGTCTTGGCTGAAGGTAACGTTCACAGAACCAGACCCCTCAGGAGAGTCCTGGCTGAAGGTGGCGTTGACAGAACCAGATCCCTCAGGAGAGTCCTGGCTGAAGGTGGCGTTGACAGAACCAGATCCCTCAGGAGAGTCTTGGCTGAAGGTGACGTTCACAGAACCAGATCCCTCAGGAGAGTCTTGGCTGAAGGTAACGTTCACAGAACCAGACCCCTCAGGAGAGTCCTGGCTGAAGGTGGCGTTGACAGAACCAGATCCCTCAGGAGAGTCTTGGCTGAAGGTGGTGTTCACAGAACCAGATCCCTCAGGAGAGTCTTGGCTGAAGGTGACGTTCACAGAACCAGATCCCTCAGGAGAGTCTTGGCTGAAGGTGACGTTCACAGAACCAGACCCCTCAGGAGAGTCCTGGCTGAAGGTGGCGTTGACAGAACCAGACCCCTCAGGAGAGTCCTGGCTGAAGGTGACGTTCACAGAACCAGACCCCTCAGGAGAGTCCTGGCTGAAGGTGACGTTCACAGAACCAGATCCCTCAGGAGAGTCTTGGCTGAAGGTGGCGTTCACAGAACCAGATCCCTCAGGAGAGTCCTGGCTGAAGGTGACGTTCACAGAACCAGATCCCTCAGGAGAGTCTTGGCTGAAGGTGGCGTTCACAGAACCAGATCCCTCAGGAGAGTCCTGGCTGAAGGTGGCGTTGGCAGAAGGTTTTTCTCCAACTACTCTCCCAACATCACTCAAAGAGAAATCTAAGGATCCATCTTCAACTGCGCTGCTGAATACTGAGAAAGAAGTTTGACATTTAAAAAACAAACAGACAAACTTTTCTAAAGGGAAACAAAAATTAAACTCACCATGCCATACTAACTGGTGATAAAGAACTACCAAAACAGCAATTTTAATCAAACCCATTCTATAACATGAACTGAGCTACTAAGACAGACAATTCAACCAGAAAAGCTAAAGTTTCAAACCAAAACCTGTCTTTTAAAGCCGAACAGAAAACCATTTGCAACACCTGGATGACTCGTTAACTTATTGGAGCTAATCTTCTAATTAATGAGATCAATAATTAATTAATCACCCATACTAGCTGATGTCACATCCCATAGAACTAAAGTTTCAATGTTTATCTTCTCTGATTCATTGACCTCCACTGAAAGAAGGCCCAACAAAACACACACTTAGGCCTGGAATCACAGACAGGGCTTAGAATAAGCCAGGATTAGGCCTTAGTTCAATTAGGAAAATTGAGTAGCTTTTATAAACGTGCCTTACAAAGTAACATTACTGCTGTGCATCTTGAGACAAAACAATAGCACTGACATCTTAATATGCTTACAGTTAAAACAACATAAACATCCATTTATTCTGGGTCTAGGCTTAAGATTTGTCTGGGAAACCAGGCAATACTATATTTTTCCACATCAACTCGTGAAAAATCACCAAATAAAGAGGACAGAACAATTAAAGTTATCTCATTGAAAAAAAAAATGTTTAGTACCAAATATGCATCTAAAATCATATCTTTTCAAAATTCAAAAAAGCTTTATTGTCTATCCCCACAGGGGTAGAAAATTGTCTTTAGACAAGGGCTCAACAAATAATTTAAGATCCACCCCTTCCTATTTTAAATATCGATGGCATTTGGAATAAAAGTCTTCTTATACTTGGCCTTTTTAACCAAAAGTACTTTATATCATTTACCAGACGGAAGACCATGAAATTAATAATACAGGGGATGGGAAGAATGTCACAAAAACGGAGGCTTTCCTTTTTCCTGCCACAGTGTAAAGATCAGACAGAATTACTTGTTTCTCACCAATAATTTTACCAGCCATGT
>JARPMJ010006801.1:0-49121 GCA_033366665.1 Phoxinus dragarum | reverse complement strand
CAACACTTCTATAATTTTCCTTGCCCATAAGGCAACAACATCATGTTCCTGATATAAATTAATATTAATATTAATGTCTCCCCAACAAATAAAGACAATCAACTCATGGTCTCAGCTGGCTCTTGAAAGCACATTTCACATTAGCTCTTTATCTATAATTTCCATCAGACTTGTCACAATTGAAAACAAGCCATACAGTGAATTGCGGGGTTTTCTCTGGTGAGTGGTATAGAGGAACTTACATTCTCTCGGTCAAACAATGCTATGCTGACCCCACAATGCTCTGCTGACCCCAGTGGCCTCTGGTAATCAGCGCTCAACTCTCATACCTTCTCACATATAACACCTCCATCCGGAGATGCAGTGTCCGGGACCCCCTGCGTTAGAATGTCTCCTGGCCAGGAAAATCATCCCGTCTTTGAGTAGCCACGTACCCACTGGTGACCCGCTCACATCACACAATCAGTTTCTTCAACAGAACTCAGCTGTTTTTCTGGAGCTTAGGAAAGACACATTCAAGAGTCACCTCTATCTGGACTGCATGCCTAATAAATGTTAAGGGAGACAGGTTAATAACAACAGTATTTAATCACTCAAATCTGTTAGACCTGTCTGAATCAACAAAATCTCAGTGAAATTTATTCACATCCTTCTATTCAATGTACATCTATAGCCATGGTCATAGGTCCTGTGTCATGGTGAAGGCTAAGATCAGACAAATACGTTACTGGTCCTAAAATAACAAGTACAAAAATGTCACTTCTGTCATTCAGGTCTACATTATTATTTTAAGACTTTAAAGTCATTCAGTTTTACAATCTAAAATATTTAAGTACCTTTAACATGATTTCTTTTAACATCTCATTATGCTATAATTTTCAACTGAAACACTGTGCTTTACTAAATAGCTTATTGTCATGACAGGCTAAGATAACAGCCTTCTGACATTGAATGAGAGAGAGACTCTGAGACCTTCAAGACTTGGTACACTTTTTTGTCATACTAAACATTCTCTACTTTATCTTTTAATTCTGGCAGCTTAAGGCATCTTTGCCAGAAATTACATACGTTTTTCAATTTTAGAATAATTTTATAGTTGTCTTTTGCCCATACATCAGGGAATTTAGACATTCCAAATTTCCACTCATATTGAGTAAGTTTCAGCCAATCTTATCTTTTGAAACCAAAACATCTTCTAGCTGCTTCATGGTCAACACTACCAAGCTGTTTGTTTAATCAGATCCATTTCTACAAAATTGTTTTTACATTTAGCAACCCAGTGCTACTTCTACTTATTTGATCTTAAAGGATAATTCCGGTATTTAACACCTTGAGTCTATATTGTAGTTTGTTTTGGATGAACAAGAGTGGTGGACAACATTTTTTTGACAATGGTTCCTCTCTCGAGTTTTTGACTATAAAAGAATTGGCCATGGACCCATTTAACATTGGAGTCAATGTGCATGTCCGAAAATGTCATTAAAACAGCCAATAATGTTCGTTTACAAAACTGTTAAACTCACCGAGTGGTTAGTGGTGTTCGTTGATGATTATAAACAATATATCGTCGCAATATATGATTCCAATCCGTTTATTTTGCTATAGTGGAACTATTTTTTCAGAACCGTGTAACTTCCGCTCAATATTTGAATCTGAAGCGTTAGCACACTCCCGACCACTTGATGGCGATAACCGATGTTTATGTCTCGCGGGACACTCACGGTCACAGTCGAGTTCAACTTCATATTGCACTGGTCAGCGGTCACGTCTTTCAATATGGTTAGAATTTGTGCGTTCAAAAACTGCGGTAAAGAGCTCTGCTCGCTAGCCTTATGAGAAACGGAAGCGAGCAAAAAGACTACATCGACCAAATGTAAACAGCCCCCTTTTTCGTTTCCGTTAGCGCATTAATATTAACGAGCACGCAGTCCTTCAACAGAATTCAATGGGATTTTACAAAATGACGAATAAAACACGACAGAAACTGTATTTCGCAACACTTTTTGTTTCTGGAACATCAACTAACATCACTAATCACTCGGTGAGTTGCACAGTTTTGTAACGAACATTATTGGCTGTTTTAATGACATTTTCGGACATGCATATTGACTCCAATGTTAAATGGGTCCATGGCCAATTCTTTTATAGTCAAAAACTCGAGAGAGGAACCATTGTCAAAAAAATGTTGTCCACCACTCTTGTTCATCCAAAACAAACTACAATATAGACTCAAGGTGTTAAATACCGGAATTATCCTTTAAATACAAATAGATATTCTAGTTCTCAATAACGTTTCATTATAACATCTCAATTTTAGTTGTCCGATTCTCAATTACAATCTGCAACAAAAAATTAAGCGTTTCATTAAAAGACAATCATCTTTTTAGTTACCTTTACAAATATTTTCCCTATCTGTAATTTTACATTTACTGGTACTTTAGTTATTTTCCTTTTAAAAGGATTTCCTTACGACTTAAATCTTTCAACTTTCTTTTCTCTTTCAATCTACTTACGACTTCCATCTATCAACTTTCTTTTCTCTTTCATTTACTTAGCACTGCATTCACATTCTTAGTTCTTTCTCAGACGAAAACTTTAATATCGTCATTCAAATACTGTTCTACTTTCAAACCCACATTAATCCACGTCACTTTCACATTCCATCAACCTTCTTTTCTACCTTTCTGAGTGGGCATTTACAGTTACTGCTAAATGCAGCTGACCACAATTAAAACACTCTCTGTCCCCTTGCCTATAGTTCGATCACCTTGA
Organism: Phoxinus dragarum; assembly: GCA_033366665.1. Classification (NCBI taxonomy): domain Eukaryota; kingdom Metazoa; phylum Chordata; class Actinopteri; order Cypriniformes; family Leuciscidae; genus Phoxinus; species Phoxinus dragarum. The sequence goes on along the minus strand of JARPMJ010006801.1, from coordinate 46,349 downwards.
GCTTTCTAGCAGCACCAACTTACTGACACCCTTGAAGCAGTGTGTCCCAATCAGTTTGTAAACAGAGCTGATAAGCAGTTCTCTGTTCCTCTTACAGTCCACCAGTGGCGGATCACACTAGCCAAATCATAATCTTCATCATTGTTATTGGCAGAACATTAATTTTCATAAACTGCACGAAAATCCATAAATTGTTTTAACAAAGTTTTCACAAAGTTTCTGTTTAACTTTAACACTTGTCCAGGGAAAATTATCCCCGACCCATAATTTCCTTTATAAAACAGACAATGTCTTTTTTCCCTCAATGACTTAATATCAACAAAATATCCGACATTTTACATTATTTAATTCCAAAATCTGTCTTTACATTTCTCTAATTCGGTATTATCCTCAACAACAGTGATTACAATAGCAAGTACACATTTAACACCCAGAAGCCGGGCTGAATAAGCACGCGCTGTTGCTGTACTCCCAGCATAGCTGGAGTCTTTAGGTTCAAAAGATAATGGTTGTCAAACCAAAAATAAACATAATTTCACTCTTTATTTTACCATTAAAATATAAAATTGTTCCCCATTTTGCTAAATGAAACATTAATTATCTTTATTTCATGTTAATCCCTGTTAATCATACTCAATACCTTATTATTTTTAATCTGAACCTCACTTTTCATACCATTTCTTAATCTGACTTAACAGGCGTTCATATATAGTTCCATAAATTTTATCAGAAATGTTATTTTCATAACATACATTTTCTACAGTTGTTTTCTTCTCAAAATGGTTAGTCTGCAGATTCAACAAGTATTATCATTACTGTCTCTGTCCCACTTATCCTACTTACTGTTTTTACAGAAACCAAAATATCATATTACTCAAATCTCAATCCTTCACAAAGAGGATCAACTTTTGTTACAAAAAAAATCTTCTGACATCTAATGTCATGCATCCATCTAATGGGTGAAAAATAAAAACCCTTTTATCAGTTATATTCAATCTTACTATATGGCAATACATTCTAGCCAACAACTCATTGTCTTTTCACACTTTTACACACGTTGAACGCAGGCACAACAACTTTTGTTTCTCACTGCCCTGTTCAACTGATTCCAGCACCATCTTTAATCTTGTGGCGCTCAATATCATATATTTCTGCCCTTAATTTTATCTCATTTGACAAAACACCGGTGTACCAAATTTCGCAAGCTTGCTTTTAAAACATCCCCATACTTTGCTGTTTCACTGTATTCTGTGGATTTTCCTTTGCGCGCGTTCTCTTTATTTGTCAGACGTCTCTGAAACAAACCCGATCTTTTCTTTTAACCCAAGTCGGTTGGGTTCGCACTATTAGTGCTTCTCCTAATTATGGTTTACCAAAAATCTGTTACGATTTTCTTGGCTCCCCTAATTAGTCTCAGCACCCAAAAATAACTTGCTCCGTGGTGGAACAATTAATTTTCAGGTACCTATCTGTATGAAATGTTTTGGTCTGTCACAGTTCTCAATTAATTCCAGATTATTTATCTGCTTGAAATATCTTGTTCTGTCACAGACCTCAATTAATTTCAGATCCTTACCACAGAAAACAGTCCCCAGCCAATATGGTTCAATTTCACTCTTCCCCCAATTAAACTGAATTTAATTACCTTACTCAGAGATGTTGTTCTGTGCCACCTTGAGTTCTTTTTATTTCCAGTGGTCGATCCTCCCGGGGCTCTGACATCGGCCGGCCTCTCTCTCTCAAGTTTACGAGGTCGAGCTGGAACTTACTCAGTCCAGGTGGCCAAACACCGTCCGATCTCAGGTCCAGGAGGCATCGTCCAAGGAATCCCACTTCTGACACCAAATTGTTGTGGCAAAAATTCATCAAACAAACATCACCGCGTAAGGGACACTCAGAGTCAAATTATAAAATAGAAGTATTTATTCTTGCAAGAATAGGAGCAGTCTAATACACAGTTGTTACCCTGTGCAGAAGAGTGACACACCCCCAGACAGACTGAACCTGCTTTTATCTCCTGGCTCTTCCAAGGTCTTCTTGCCAGAGCCATCCTCCCAGTAGTCTTCCATTCAGTAATTTTCCATAGACAAGGAAGCCATAACACTAGTTTCGATTCGTCACTAGAGCCAACTCCTAAGCCCTCCTTCACCAAATGGCCTTCTGACATCTAGGTCAGAGGTCCTCGTTCGTCTGTTCTCTGGAGTGTCTCTCCCTTCTGCCTTCCCAGGTACATAAACAGAATCTTCTCACACTAACAAGTGAGAGTCACACATGTGACATTCTTTGAATCATCTATATTTTACTAAAGATCAATGAATATCATAAAACCGCCACTACAGGCCAAACAGTCTTGTTTTTATGGGGCGAGTTTTGATGAAATTGTGGATCATACAGTTTGTGAAACGCACATGCGGAGCTACTTCACGAACCAAAGCAGCGAGTCCTTTATTTTTCCCTAACATGGCTCCTGCTCCGTCTGTGCACACACAGACACAGTTGTCCCAGCAAAGACCAAGTTCATCCAACATTGAGTTTTTCAAAAATATCTCTTCTGGTGCATGTTTTTTCCATTGCTGAGCAAAATAACAGATCTTCAAGCAATTTTCTCATGGCGGTAGCGAACAAATACAAGTAGTTGCGAGGAGTTTTGCAATTGTGAGTCTAATTGCAATGAAAAATAAATTCCGTCCCGTATTCTCTCAATTAGTTGACATTTGATGTCGGTTGCCATTTCAGTAATACGGCGGCTCATAGTGTTGTCTGATAGTGGAATTTGTTCAACGTCACTGGCAAATTGATCTCCAAACATATTTCTACAGATGGCCATTGCTGCTGGACGAATGAGGCTCTCTGCAATAGTATGAGGCTTTTTGTCCTTGGCAACTAAATGCGCTTTGACTGCCACAGTGGTTTGGCTCGTCATAGTTTTTTATTTTTATTTTTTTATTCGTGATTCTTTACGGCGAAAAAAGTCAACCAGTTTATCTTTTAACGTCGGGTGTTTGGTTTGTAAGTGACGTATTAGTTTCACAGGTTTCAAACTGTCATTTGCAAGCACCTCAGAACATACAACACACTGTGGACGTAGTTCGTGATTAAGTGTGATGCATGTGAATCCGTATTTTATGTACTGTTCATCATACTTTCGTCGTTTTGATGCACCCAGGCCTTTGGTTTTTGCTATTAATCCTCTGCGTGGAAAGCCCCGTTGACGCGGAGGGTTTGACATCAATTTGCGGAGGTTGTACGGGTTCAGTCGGACACTCTTCTTTCTTGCCTGACGGTTCACCCGTTTTATCACTGGTATTATTACGTGTAAGCCACAGGTCCATTTTTGTTTTAATATTTAGCTTGAACTTGATCGCGTCAACTCTGCTCCTCTGCTCTGTAGCCAACTAATGTTAAGGTCACCTCGCCTGATTAGCTGCGGGACTAATCAGATTGCCCCCTCTAGTGGATGACTAAAGATTTGCTATCTTACATTCGCGTTTCACTTAAGCCTCTGAATTCACAGTTTCTCGCGGGGCCCCACAGGTTGAAAACCCCTGCTGTAGGCTATGCTGGCTGGATGACCAATTGTTAATTTTAATAAAACTCAAAAAGACATATTCAGGGATTAAAGTTATCCGTCGCAACGACGGATTTCTGTTAATTGCAGAGAGTCTACGACAGATTTCCGTCAATATCAGGGCTCCCATGTCATTGTCTTAAGTTCACTTTTAATAATTTTAAGGACGTAAACATGCTTACATTTCTCAAATAGTGTAATAAAGGTCTTCATTTTAGTTTGAATGGGTCTTAAATTAAGGAAGGACGAGGTAAATTCACCCTGCTGAGGGGGATGTGATCAAAGACTGGAGTGGCGCTAAAGCACGTTCCTATCTGCACTAAGCATTCTGATCACTCCGCTCCTGATCCACTCCGGGTTTTCTATACCCGCTAACAGAAAAACTGCTCAGAATAAGTGCAAAATGAAGGTTGTGAAATGATTGCCTAATGTTAACTCTACTTTGGTGCTGCAATGATATTGCATATCGCCACGATAACCGACCTCATCTGAGCTGCTTTAGGGGCCGCTCACATGTTTGCGCTCACGTGCGTCTTTTTAACATGTAGATTAGGGATGTTAACCGATGACCGTTTTACCGATGGTTGACCATATCAACGTGAACCGATCAAAGTTTTCGGCAGTCGGTAAAAAAAAAAAAAAAGTGATCTCTAAATTAGTCTATTATAGACAGTGGACTAAACCTTGTGTGATACAGCGCTTAAATATGAAAATACATTACAAATACATTTCAGTGGCAACAGATAAGGTGATGATGATCATCATCTTTCTTTATTATTGTTAGCACTACCTCAAACTAAAGCGGCGTCTCTTCGGTTCGGAGCTGTCATTTTCTGAAATGAGCTGCGGCAATGTTTCAAATGAGCTGCTAACGCTAGACAAACGCCTTTGTTTGCAACGCGATCACCTTGTACCCAAACCATTTCGAAACTAAGGAGCCATTTGTCCGCCGATTACATACAAGCTCCTCGGCGCCGCGTTTGCGGGACTCATGTTTCACGCTGTTGGGGATTTTAAAAAAGTGACGTAAGTGGAAGGGCGGCGCCGGCGCCGTGTGTGTGTGAGCGGGAGGCAGAGCGGCGGAGAGATGCGACAGAGTTGTGAAATTGCAGGCGCGGCTCGAAATGGCTGTTATTTCAAATAGCGTAGCATATTTTAAACTAATCGGTTAACCGGTTTCAACCGGCTAATGAGGCTCGGTGGTCGGTCAAGAATTTTTTTAGTTTTCGCCATCCCTAATGTAGATAAGTGAAAAGTGCGCTCAAATAGAGAGCGACGCTGTTGCAACTCGCCTCGCTTGTTTTCCCAGGCAAGGTGAATGAAAAAATCAAAGTAGCTAAGTTAGTCTTTAGGGCTTTAGTTTATGTTCAAAGAAGCTGCGAGCCGGTCGCGAATTCGCGACGCTTCACGACACGCTTCAGTAACGGTCATAAAATACGAGTCTGGCCTATGAGATGTGTAGCTAAACCAAACAACAGTTTGCAACGACTTTATCAATCAAATATCAGCTTTTGGAAGGTAAGATATACAGGTAAAGATAGGGCTGGGTATCGAGTTCGATACTTTTTAAGTACCGACGGAATTTCCTCGATACTATCGAGCATCGAAACATGCCTTGTCGTTCGGTACCAAATTTCGATACCTAAGGGATTAATCTCGTCAACATCAGTGAGCCAATAAGTATGCAGCATGATCGGCTGTGGCGGAAAAACACTAGTTAAAACACTTCTAAACACTATAGAAGCACAAAATTTCTACTTTTAAATGAAACGATTCTAAACAAATAGTTTGATTATGTAATCCAAATAAAAGGTGAATTTCTCTCTATATGCGCGCGCGTTCACTATACTGCAGAGATGACGAAACAGCATTGTCATCTTCATCTGGCAGCCAACACATGAGTATGTGCGCGAGTTTGTGTGCGTGTGTGTGCTCGCGTCTCATTGAGTATGTGCGCGAGTTTGTGTGTGCGTGTGTGTGCTCGCGTCTCATTGAGTATGTGCGTGAGTTTGTGTGCTCGCGTCTCATTGAGTATGTGCGCTAGTTTGTGTGCGTCTCGTGTGTAGAGTTTGCGTGTATGTGCGTGAGCGACTTTAGGTGTGTCGTTGAGCATTTCATATTTATTTGTTTTAGCAATCAGCAGTGTACGTATGTGTGACTACTTAATTGGTATATGTGTATGCAATTGTTTCATATGTGCCCGTGAATGAAGTTTGATTTAAGCCCTAGACGGCGCCTCATACATTTTAATAAAGTTTTCATTCAGATTCATTGTTAAACTGAGTGTCTGCTGACACACCCCTATCCAAAAAGCACAACCAGTTTTATTAATAATGTTACCCTCAGTGAGAAGTGTTACCAGAATTTGTTTTAATTAAAATGAAAAATTAAGTAAAGTTTTCTGTTTAATGTATTTTTGTTGATGTTGAAATGCATTTTAAAACATATGGTATCGAAAAAAGTATCGTTTGGAACCGGTATCGAAACTGAGGTATCGAAATTGGCACCGGATCGAAAGATTTTGAACAATACCCAGCCCTAGGTAAAGATTAGGAGACTGCGAGAAGACAGAATAGAGATGAGAGAGGAAGAGCAGGTGTTGCATAATGTGCCCATCAGATTAGCATTATTATAATGTATTCCTATACATATACATGTTATATAAGCTCAATTTGACAACACAAGCACCTATTAAATATAATTCCATAATAGTAGTATTGTATAAATATTAATATTTGTATGGCCCTCGAATATGTTATATTTCACCAGTAACCACTGGGAGACTTCACTGTTTGTATCACTCCGCTTGTCTGTGTTTGCGCAACTTGCAACATGCCCCTGAACCCCCCTAGTAAGATCCCTTTTAGCAAGGACCTCTTTATTTATAAAACCCTGTGTACGGCCCTGCTCATGCGGTTCACTTTTTATATAAAAAATAACATATTATTTATTAGGGGTGTAACGGTACATGTATTCGTACCGGACCGTTTCGGTACAGGACTTTCAGCACATGTGCACCGAATGCAATCTTTCACGTAAATTAGGCTAGTTTTGTGTGTGGAACATACGTCAATTCTGAGTTTCCACACGAACATATTAAGTGTCGGAAGGTCTCCGCGTTGCACTGATTAAATCTGATGAATCGTTTTTGTGATTCAAATACATGTAAATTATTACCATAACATCTGTCTTCCTGTGTGCGGAAATTTGTTTATGTTGCTGTGACAACGAAACACGTGCAAGCGCGCCTGTGTTAAGAGCGCTGATGCGCTCATCTGTGGACAGGCTTTCCGAACGGGCTTTCCACACAAACAAACGTACATGTGTCATTTAGTATGAGAAAAAAATTTGGATTTTAACTCTCGGGTCGGGCTCGGACATAAATATCGCATAAATAAAGATCACCACATACACGGCACGCTCGCTTTAGCCCAGCCTCTCGCTAGCTAGCGTCACGGCCAATATTGGTTTGAGAGTATTTCATTTAGTGGAGAACTTTGCAGCAGTATTTTATTTCTTATTCTTTTTTTATTTTATATATTTTTTATTTATTAGCCTAATGTTATATTTTATTAAAAAGTGTGTTTAAAAAAAGTGTAAACATTGTTAAAAAAAAGTTTATAGTTAACAACCAGCAGTTTAATGTTTTGCATTTCTTTCCCTTACTGTACCGAAAATGAACCGAACCGTGACTTTAAAGGTGCTCTAAGCGATCTCGGTTGGCGTAACCTCTTGTTGATGTTTGAATTATTATCAAACAAAACGGAGGCTAGCTAGACCCTCCCTCCTTCTCATCCACGCAATAACCCCCCAAACCCCACCCCACATCATTCTTGTCGGTTATTGGCTGGAACAGTTTGTTATGTTTCGTGGTACGGGTCGCTCTGTTTATTGCTCAGTTTGTTTTTGCTGCTGTTTGTGGAGCTTGGGCTCTCTGCAGAGACCGCGTTTTTTTACAGTGTGTTCAGGGGACAGGCAGCTAGCGGATAGTGAGGAGATGTTTGCGGTATGTGAAAAAAAAATGTTTTGGCCTAAAAAACGCGCGAGATCGCTTAGAGCACCTTTAAAACCGAGGTGCATACCGTTACACCCCTATTATTTATTCATAATGGCTAGGTTAAAATATAGTTTGTGATATTTAGCTAACTTTGCAGCAAAGGCTCTGTTGGCTTTTATTATTTGAGAAATAAAAACTTGTTAAATTTATGCAAATATTTTATTATTTGTATGACTACTACATCACAAAGATGTGTAAATAATAGAAACGCAGTTCAAAATGGCCTTTCTTTAAATGCAAATGTTCTTTGAGTATTTCATTTGTGAAGGTAATCCATGCCATGTACTCTCTATACTCCTAATTACAAGAAGAAAAAAACTTCACACTGGATGCGTGACAGGCTTTGGAACGGGGTTTGGCCATGGAAGATTTTTTTTTGCTTTAATCCCTGCATCATGTAGACATGTTACTTTTTTTAAATTAAGAACTTGAAGCTGTGGATTGAGGTAGGCCTGCTATTTTTATTTGACGAAAAAACTTAGTCTGCTTTTTCAAAAAAGCTTTTTCAAAGCTTCAACCTGATTCAGTGTTTTCTTCTTGTCATCTTAATTTGTTAATTATTTAAGTTTAAAAAATATATTTAGTGTAGGCCTATTTTAGTTTTTTTTATATATATTATTTCCTTCTGTTTTTTCTCTTTTGTCACTGTCAGAAATGCTGCAGGTGCGTGATCATTTGATGTGAATCCAGGTTTTGTTGTTGATCTGTTCTGCATGCTGCTGTTTGCTCGTTAAAATAAACCGTGAACATTTATTTTTATTTTTAACGGGTCACAGACACTCGTTAATTTTATTTTTATTTAATGCCAATTCAATATTATAATCTTCAGTTAACGGTAGGGATGTCAGTTTTCACAAATTCCAATGATCGATCGTCGTTTAAATTAACGATCAATTAATCGATTAATCGTTAAGGCCTTTTTATGCTTCTCCGTCAACTCCACGCCGTAGCTACGCCGTCACTCCTACGGCGTTGTGGCCGTTTTATGGTTCTGCGTCGGGTTGTTGCATCGCGGTGCATTTCACCGCCAGAACGCTAGGGGGGTGGGGGTGTGACCAATCACAGCCCTTGTGGTCTGCGTCGCCTCGACGCGTAGTTACAATTTTTTGGAGGTGCACGTCGAGCTACGGCGGAGGGGTTCGCGTCGACGCAGAAGGGTCTGCGGAGGTACGCCGTCGATATGACGCAGAAGCATAAAAAGGCCTTTAGCCTTAATACTGCATATGCTCTGCTGCAGTGCATGGCCAACAGCATGACAGGGTCGGCAAATCCTGCTCAAAACGCGATGTTCCCCACCAAATGAATGAGAATGGTTTTTAATCTAAATAAAGGGCTAGTAGGATTGTAAAATGTTTCGATGTGATTGATCATTTAATTAAATTAATTATTTAATAATCAAATATAATGACTACTACTAATACAACGTGTCACCAGCACCGCCTCAGATGCAGAATGCGTGACTGTGGACGTGCTCTCCCTGAACACCGCACTGAAGACGGCAACTAAACCCAATGCATTCACAACGATTCAATACAATAGTGTTCTCATGTTATGTAATATGTCAGACCCAAATTATTCATCGTTATTATTAGTCGTGCATTTCTGTTTGAGCTGCGCGCACTGAATGAATAGGCTACCGTTAAACTGGAGCACTTAGTTAGCTAGCACGTTATTTGAAACGTATCCTATGAGATACGTTTTATGCTACTCATTTATGTGAAGTCTGGAGCCCTGAATTCTGAATCATGGTGTTTTGAGTCAAATCCAATATCTGATTACATTTCTTTTTGTACATTTTGAGTTATCGAATGATTTATTATTGAAAGTAATTTGAGTCAAGGTGAAAGAAACAGACGCAGTATTGGGTTTGAAAGTTTTTTTTCTTTTTTTTTCTTCACATAAAGCTGTCTCAATGAGCAAGGTGGTGAGGCTGCTGCAGCAGGGCCACGACGAGTGGTACGTGGAGCGTCGGGACCTGTACCAGACTCTCCTGTACGATGCCCACACGTCGGCGGCTGGATCGTCTTCGTCTCAGCGAGGCATCCTGTCGTTTGCCAGAGCAGCCGGCACTTACACCCCTTCCATCGCCCCGTCTCCCCTTCCGTCTGCTCGGGTCCTGAGGCGTGCGCACCTGATCCTGGAGATGGAGAAGATGCCCGTGTACAGGGACCAAATCCTCAGTACGACTGGGGAAATCTCGTGCATCGACTGCACAAGGAAGGTATGTACAGCATAAAGTACTTGTGACCATATGGAACAGACTGACTGTTGACAAACACCACGCAATGAATGTTCTGCTTTGTTTTTATAGATTCTCAAGAAGATCTACGGCGACGGCCAGGGCACCATGCAGTACGTCACCAGCGTGCTGAATGAGTGGGGTCAGTTCTTGACCACAGTGGTGGTGGAGCCCGAGGGGTGCTACGCACGCATGGCCAGAGGTCTGGTCGCCCGCTTTCGCCGTGCCAACGCTCCTGATCCAAAGGTGGTGTACGCGGACAACAACTGCTGTCGGTGAGTTCAATAGCAGGAGGGACGAGGGTCCGGGCCTGTCGTCCTGGCACACAGAGTTGGCAAGGTCTCCCCAGGTGGTCAGCTGTGTGCTGACCGACGCCTCGGACCTGTCAAGGACACTCTCTGAAGAGGAGAACACCACAAAAATGTATCAACTGCATGATCGATACATACTGATGAATTTCACGTGGCACAAACACAAGTCCGAGCAGCTCCACAGCATACTACAAAGTCATTTCAAGTTAATTTCAGCATAATACTACTATACCTGCAGCAGCCAACAACTCGGCATCGCTGGCGTAGTTGGGGTCCTGCTGAGAGAGGTCGGGGACGGTCGGAGGAGCCCGGTCTTTATTCGATTGCACTTTCTGCAGAAAATAAAACACAACCATAGAATAATCTCATACAATAATACTTTTACTAATACTGGTTACTGCTTAACATCAATTACTCCGGTCTAAAAGGTAACTGAGTTTATCTTGCCTTCAACCTCCTGTCAAGGTGCCATGTGACAAGGAGGGAACTCTCTGGCGTACTCGAGCAGTCGCTCCTTCTGCCACTTCAGCAGCTCGTTCTGCTCTCCCTGCTGGCAGTACTGGAACAGCAACCACACCAGCCAGCCGACATCGTTTTCTATAAGCCACCTGAAGGTCTGACTGGCGTACTTCCCGAACACGATGACCAGCTGACCTTTCCACAGCTCACCCCCGGACCTCTTGGCAGCCGCCTCTGCTGTCTTGGGATCCAGCCATGTAGGGTCAAGAACGGTGCTGGGGGCCTCTGCCACAGAGTTTGCTGCCACTGTACACTGCAGCCTGACCTCTCCTTGCCGGTACAAAACGATGTTGGGGTACTGGTGTTGCTGTTGATGGCTGACCAGCGATGATTTGGTGGTCAAGCTCTTCCTCCAGACATCACAGTCAAAGGTCTCCCTGGCGACGGCATGGATCTTCAGATGCCTTGTCAGGTTGGACTTTTCAGTGAAAGTCTTGTCGCACACCCTGCACCGATGTCTAGGCATCTCCATGTTTCATCTGGTATAGTAAAACATGAATAAATGAGTAAAACTCATTAAAAAAAAAAAGCGCTTAAATCCGTTTTAAAGTATCACTTTGTTTTTAGCATACAATTCGCGGTTGACATTTTTTTACACTTCTAAAGCATATTTACACATCGAATTTCAACTCCACACTGTTGTACGGCAGTTTTTTTTATAAAACCGCTCACACAGCTAGATGGCGGTTTTCCGATCCTCGCTCAATGATTGGTCTGTTGAGCGCTGAGCTCAGCATTGCACAGCAATCCCCCCAAATACATATTGCTCAACCCTGGGATTGATCAAAACGTATGGTGCGATCTGGTGGTCAATGTCCTGAAGTGTTATTTACAGAAATTGTCATGTACAAGGCCTAGTTTATTGAAATTGACTAATCTGCTGAATGTTTTGTTTATTATTTTCATAGTTTGAGTTGATGTAGCTGATGAGATTCATATAGTCAAGTGGAAAAGTGTGCAATTGTTAAATTTTTGCAACATGACATCATGATTTTGCATAAACCTACATGCCACTGCCAAGTCATGTCTACGCCCTAGTATGGGTAGGATTAGTTGTGGGTGAGGGGTTAGGATTAGAAATGCGGTTAGGATTAGGGAATCAGGTACTGACTTAAACGAGGGGGGTAATAATTTGGCAGGGAGTCAAAATTCGGCACAACATCTGTCAAATGTTCTGAGCCATCCCCAGCAGATGTGCTGAACAATCCCCGGATGTGATTCCGCGTGCCTGTCTACGCCGAAACGAACCATTATCCCCGAATGTGATTCCGCGTGTATGTCCACGCCGAAACGAACCATATCCCCAGATGTGATTGAAAAACACACCAAAAAGCGATGATGCGTCTTGATAGCACGCCGAATGGAATACGAATTGACCTGTCATACATGCGCCATTTCATGAGATCAGTCTGCATTTTTGGGCTGAATTAAGAAAGGGTGTAATGTATCAGTGCACTCTCACTTTGTCTGGAAGACATCAGAGCCGTTCACAGAACTCATTGTTGTGACCACCCAGGGGGTACAGCCAGCACACAGTGGGCTGTATTCACACCTCTGGTAGTGGCGGAGAAGAAACAAGGACTTCTATTTGCGTTGTTGTTTTTTACACTATCCCATCCCTTCTGAAACCCAAGCATACAGAGACTCCAAAATACTTGAAATACTTTTACAACTTTTATTTTTCACCCAGAATGTGTTTAATTTAAAAGGCAATGCATGGAAACACAAGTAAACAAGTAATCTGTTTGGTTTAAAGCTCGCTCACCACAACAAGGTACAGATCTACGAGCGAGAACACGAGACAAGACGAGAGACAAACATTTACTACCATTTGCAAACATTTAGTTAAACGTGGAACTGACAGACATACAAACATCACAAGGACACGCACACATAAATAACTTTAATAATAATCAAAAACACTTAACAATTAAAAACACAAACTTGTACTTGAGATAAAAATGAACAATTGGTTTGTACAGGCCAAAGCCCAATAAAGAACAGGATTATCCAAAGACTCAGGTCACCAATCAACAAATAAAGGCTCAAGCCATTCCTGTCTGTTAATTTTTTTTGTTTTCTTTGGCAAACGTTTGTTAAACATAAGGCAGACAAAGTATGTAAACTGATTGTGTTAGATCGGAACTGATTAAGGTTAAAATGATTGAGGTTAGATTGGCCTTGATATTGAACATAGGCCAGAACATGTTTGTATAAAAAAAAGATACTACAAAGGGCATTTTAACAGCAACATAAATAAATATAGCTGCAAACAGCAATACGGGGCCAAGCCCTGCAAGGAACAGCAAGCTAAAGCTGCTGTAGCTCAATGCGGAGCCAGAAGAGCAAAACATCAGAAATTGAATGTACATCAAGTACATCAAAATTGTACCATGCCAGACTCGAACCCACTGTCTATGGGTCAAGAGTCTGTCACTTATCTCATTGCGCCACTTGGCAGACGTATGTTTTTATAGCTGCTGAAATCCAATAGTTTCAAGAGAGAATCAAGTCAAAATTAAGAATTTTGAAGTGAATGCAAAGCATATTGTATTAAAAAATATTAGATTAAATCATCCAAAATTGGTCAGATTACTTCTCTATTACCATCAACACAAGTGTGCCAAATTTCATAATTTTCTTACTTGTGGATCATAGGGCTGCCTTTGACTAACATTCTGGAAGAAGAAGAACAATGAATTTGTATGTAAAAACACTGCATGTTGTATGTGACAGCTTCAGGTGAGATTATTCTTGGACACAATGCCTGGAACAGATGCAACTTCTGCATCTTTTCCTGCCACAGTACCTCATGCAGTCTGGGCACGTGTCACACTGAGTGGCGAACCCACAACGCTAAGCATTGGGATCCGTGGTGTAACACGTTGAGCTAATCACTCATGCGTGTTTGCCAACCTGCTGAGGACAGGTTTCAGTGTGAGAATGAGTTCACAAAAAAAGTTCCATAACATGTTAGCCAGATTAGCATGCTATGCTAATGTAGCTTATGGTTATCCTGATAGCTGAAGAGCCACATTAGAAAGAATGGCATCTGGTTAGCATGCTAACCAATTATTATGCTAAGCTAACTAGCATAAGGAAACAAACACAGGCTAGGTCAACTACGAAGATGAATATCTCTGGAACAGTAGTGAATATCAAAAATCTGTTCAATCATTTCTGTGCGGCTCAGTCCAAAGAACAGCTGGTCAAATTTTGGACAAAATTGAGCAAGATTTGAAGGAGTAACGAAAAAACTTTTTCATTTGTTCCAATATGGCAGATAGTCACATTATTGGAAAATGACAAATGAGATATCAACGGAATCAGCATAAGCCAAGGAACATAATGACGTAAAGAAATAAAAATTTGAACAATGTTTTCAAAAGTTATAAGCATTTTTGCAAAAGAGCTAATATCTCTGGAACACTAGGTGGCGCTGTGTTCAGTCTTCTCATGTACCTTCAGGGCATTGTGTCGATCAGCCATACTACATTTTGTGAAGATATGTCAAATAGTTTAAAAGTTATGGCAAATTATGACAGATTTCAAAATGGCGGACACGTGGTTCATCCGATCTTGGATAATTCGGCATGATGCAAAGAATCCATAGACATCACATTTATGATTTTCTGACAAACTGTTCAAAGGTTATTGGCCAAAATAGCAATTTTTCATATCTCATGACTCGTAGGTGGCGCTGTTCCTAACTTTGGCAACCTCAGGTCATGCTTCCGATGAAGTGTACCAATTTTCGTTTCGATTGATCAAACTTTGGCCGAGATACAGCCACTTAGCCAATTTTGGGTGGACCTCGTTAACTTTCTCACTACGAAAACGAATAAGGAAAAACAACCCGATGGCCCTCCGAGAGGCGGGGTGGAAGAAGGGCCAAAACAGACGGATTTCCCGGTAACGACTGGAACGGACACGGACAAAGATTCTAGGATCACGAGAAGATGCAGGTGTGGGTGGGAAAAAGTGACCACCTTCAGAGGGTTGCGGATCCACCAGGGAAGGAAAAAGTGTGAAGAGGGGGGCCAACAGCAACATTGCACTGCAACCGCAGGTCAGACAAGAGGAACCCAAGGCCAGGTCGCAAACCACAGCGCTGAGGGATCCACCGTTGCTGTGGAAAGGCAGGTGGAGGATACAGGAGGGCCCGCGATGGACACCAATGCCTCTGAGAGTGGCACTGACGAAGACACACACAGAACACAAAGCAACCCCAACAACCGCGAGCAAAGCCATAGGACAGAGAGAAAAGAACCCGGAAGGAGGCAGATGGTCAAATGGCCAAAAGCCAACGAAGGTGCGGTCTGGCAGAAGCTGGACAAGGACCTCAGCCTTATCCTGGAGTACTCATTGCGTGGCCAGGTGGAAACCAAGCTGAACCGTATCGGAGACATCCTGTATGATGAATGCATAGGCATATTCGGAGCAACTGCTGGAAAGCGGAGAGCTTGCCCAGTACAGAAGGGGAGGAGGGAGAGGGAGATCGAGCAGTTGGTGAAGAGGCGGCGTCAACTCCGAAAACAGTGGAGGAAGGCATGCAGAGAGGAGAAGGAGGGCCTGAAACTACTGTGGGACGAGGTGAGAAAAGAGCTTGCCGGCCTACGGAGGGCAGAGCGCATCCGTAAGCGCAGAAGGCGGAAGGAGAAAGAGAGGAGTAACTTCTTTAAAAATCCCTTTAAGCATGCTAGACAGCTGCTAGAGGATAAGAGAAGCGGAAAGCTTGAGATCACCAAGTCTGAGCTGGAGAGCTATATAAAGGAGCAGTACAGTGACCCAGCAAAGTCAACTCCGCTGGGATCCCCTGGGTATGTGCCTCGCCCAGCTCCTCCGACCTCCCTCTTTGATGCTGCCCTCCCCAAACTCAGCGAGGTAACAGAGGTGGTCCGGAAGGCAAGATCAGCCTCAGCCCCCGGCCCGAACGGGATACCATACAAGCTGTACAAGTACTGCCCAGGGGTCTTGAGACACCTCTGGAAGCTGCTGAGAGTGGCCTGGAAAAACCAAGTCATCCCGTCAGAGTGGCAGAGAGCTGTCACAGTTTTCATCCCAAAGGAGCAGAACTCCAGAATGATCGGCCAGTTTAGGAGTATCGCCCTCCTGAATGTCGAAGGGAAGATCTTCTTCTCCATCCTGGCCAGGAGGTTGACAAGCTACCTCACAGGAAACGGGTACATTGATACCAGCTGCCAGAAGGCAGGTGTGCCAGGCTTCCCAGGGTGTGTGGAACACTCTGCAGTAATATGGGAGCAGATCCAAAGGGCGAAAAGAGAGAGAGGTGACCTGCACGTAGTGTGGCTCGACCTTGCTAACGCATACGGGTCAGTCCCTCACCAACTCATCGAGTTCGCCTTGGACTTCCATGTCCCAATCGGTATAAGAGCCCTGGTTGCCAAGTACTTTGGAGACCTCCAGACGTGCTGCACCCACCAGGACTTCACAACAGGCTGGCAACAGCTGGAAGTAGGCATTGCCATGGGATGCTCAATCTCGCCCATCTTGTTCGTCACAGCCTTTGAGATCATCCTCATAGGGGCTAGGAAGATGGTCGGAGGAGTGAAACTGCCGTCAGGACAAAGGCTACCAGCAGTTAGAGGTTACATGGATGATATCACCACCATACTCCGGACAGCAGCTTGTACAACAAGGCTGCTGAAGAGGATCGATGAGCTTGTGGGCTGGGCGAGGATGAAGATCAAACCATCCAAGTCACACAGTTTGTCGATCAAGAAAGGAGTCAGAAATGACAACACCATCTTTGTCGCAGGTGGTGAGAATATCCCATTGCTGGCAGATCAACCGGTTCGTAGCCTGGGTCGTACCTACACAGCAGAGCTCTCAGACAGGCAGATGGGGGAGACGGTGAGGAAGCAGCTCGCAGAAGGCCTGGCCAAGATCAACCAAAGCCAACTCCCTGGAAAGTTCAAAGTTTGGTGTTACCAGGCAGTACTGTACCAAAGGGTGATGTGGCCACTGAAGATGAGCGAAATCCCCTCATCAGTGGTAAACAAGATGGATGGGCTGGCAAACTCGTTCATCAGGAAGTGGCTGGGACTACCAAGATGCTTCTCAGAGGTAGGCCTCTTCGGGAGGAACACGCTACAACTACCACTGCGATCCATCAGTGTGGGATACAAGCAAGAGAAGGCTCGGTTGGTGCTGGAGCTGAGGGAATCCACTGACCAGCTGGTGAAAGCAGCGGGCACCCAGATAAAAACGGGAAGAAAGTGGAAAGCCCAAGAAGAGGTCGACATGGCAATCGGCAGGCTGAAGCACCGCGAGGTGGTCGGCAGAGTTCAGGAGGGTCGGGCAGGCCTTGGGAGGGGCGATAATCCCTTGTTCTGGTCAAAGGCTTCCAAAGAAGACCGAAAAGCCATGGTGGTGGCGGAAGTGGCAAGAGCTGAGTATGAACGCCTTAACATCAAAGCGGTGTCCCAGGGCCGGCAAGGACGTTGGACGGCATGGGAAGGTCTCACTGACAGGTCCATGTCATGGTCCGACCTATGGAAGATCCCCCAAGCTAGGCTCAGCTTCCTGATCAGAGCAACCTATGACACCTTGCCTTGTCCCCGAAACCTCCACCAATGGTTTGGTGCCGAAGAGACCTGTTCCCTTTGTAATACCAGCAACACAAGCCTCCAGCACATCCTGTCGGGCTGCACGACAGCATTGTCCCAAGGCCGCTATAGGTGGCGACATGATCAAGTACTGAAGAAGCTGGCAGAGGTTTTAGAGTCATGCAGAAAGGAGGCGAACAGCAGACCTTCCGCTCGAGGACGACATTCCATCCAATTCGCGAGGGCTGGAGAGAGTGTCAGACCCTCCCGCCAGAGAGATATAGCAAGGCTCCTTTCACCGGGAAATCAGTGGACCATGAGGGTCGACCTGGGAAAGCAGCTCCAGTTCCCCAGGGAGATAGTGGAAACATCCCTGCGGCCAGACCTCGTCATGTGGTCAGAGGCGTGCAAGACCGTCCTCCTTGTGGAACTCACTGTACCATGGGAGGGAGGTGTGGAGGCTGCGTATGAGCGGAAGCGAGCCAAGTACTCAGATCTGGCGGCAGAGAGCAGGGAGGCGGGCTGGAAAGCCGTTATCTGCCCTGTGGAAGTGGGGTGTAGGGGCTTTGCAGGTTCCTCATCCGCTAGCCTACTCCGCGACATGGGATGCACAGGAGCGAGGCATCGGAAAGCCATGAAAGAGTTGGCAGAGGAGGCAGAAAAAGGCAGCTTCTGGCTGTGGCTAAGGAGGAAGGAGAAGAGTTGGGGGGCAAACACCTAGGGCATCAGCAGGGGGTGGCAGGGAGAGATCCCTGCCATCGCTCCGCCACCACGAGGCGTACTGGGGTTAAAGGAGCGAAACGTCGATGAGTGGTGGTCCCCAGCTGATGACCCGTTCAGGCCAACGGAAGTGTTCAGTGAGGTGTCACGGCACACCAGTTCAAAAGGCACTGGAGGAGGTGCGTCAGGCAGTGATGTCCAGCAGGAAAACCATCACCTGTATTTTGATATGTTTGCGGCGACATAATTTTTTTTTTCCAGTATACAAAAAAATTCTGTCCAGTCATTTCTATGCGGGTCAGTCCAAAGATCATTTGAGCATAGGTTTGGACAAAATTGGACCAATTTTGGAGAAGGAGCAGCGAAAAAACTAAACACTGTACTTTTCAAAATGGCCACTACTGTAATGGGCGGAGTCTGATTTGACTATATTGATTTTGATCAGCATGATGAGCGGAATCTGGTGCACTACGTTTCATGTCTCTAGATCAAAGGGTTAAAAAGTTATAACCATTTCAATGTTGAATTTTTGAACTGGTGGTGGCGCTATAGAGTTGGTCCTAGGGACACCAAATTTGGTCCAATTACTATTCATGGCCATCTCTACAACTGTGCCAAATTTCATCATTTTCCTATGTACGGTTCATAGGGCTGCCATAGACTAACAGAGGAAGATTAATAACAAGAAAACTAACGGATACAATAGGTGCCTTGCCCCTTCGGGGCTTGGGCCCTAATAAAAAAAGATACTACAAAGGGCATTTTAATAGCAACATAAATAATAATAAAAAACAAACACAAGAACATTAAGTAAAACTGTAAAGTGTGTTTTTTATCCTCCTCCTCCTCCTCCTCTTCCTCCTCCTCTTCCTCCTCTTCCTCTTCCTCTTCCTCCTCCTCCTCCTCTTCCTCCTCTTCCTTCTCTTCCTTCTCTTCATTCTCTTCCTCCTCTTCCTTCTCTTCCTCTCCCTCCATCCATGCTTGCAAAGTTCTTGAAATAACTAAACTGAGGGCTTTTTGTAGCTGGCTGATTGGTGTTCAGTTTTGCAAGTAAGTGCCTTCAGGTGTGTATTTAAGTGGGTGCAATGACCCGATGTGTTTTGTATTTTGGATACATGTGTTTTCCAAATGACACCCTGAGATTTCATTTTTGAACGAAGTGTCTTATGTATGAAATAGAGTGTAGTATGCAGGACCAAGTGTGTTGTATAAAGAAGTACGTTTGTTGCAGAATTGCGACTGGAGTGCAAAGCAGCGCTTTTGTTTAAGGTATGGGTACATGTGTTTGAGGTATGGTATCAAAAGCTTCGAGTTGTGTTACTTTAGTCCAAGCATGGGTCTATTCACGGGTTTCACGTGACGTCACACAGCAGTGTGGCCGCCATTTGTAGGACCGAATCCAAACATGCCGTCTATCTGCTGTAAGCTGCGATAACAGCAAATCTCAAAGAAATGAGAAATTAACGTTTTACAATATCCCCAAAAACCCTGAGCGTCGTCAGAGATGGATTGCTGCTATAAAGAGGGATCACTGCGTGCATAAATATCTTTTTTTACTACTCTACTGGCATTCATATTGTCCGTGACGGGGTGGTAGGCTACAAGAAAGACTCCCTTGTCTGAATAAAAAGGATAATATTATTAAGGATTTTGTGCCTGAGGTGGGAAAATATGTTTTTTTGGAGGATTAACATATCTTTAAAGTTGTAAGTTTAAAAAAAAAAAGTTTGTTCTTAATGAAAATTTGGAAAATTGCAACGTGGAAATGGCACCCGTTTCGTAGAATGACTCGCACACCTACCAGTCCCATCTTCCTGTACTGTTATCCGGTGTTACACTGAGGCTTTGTGAATGCTTCACCTGGAAATTTAATAAAAGTAAAATTACTTTTAATTTTACATTATTATTGCATATTACAGGTTAGCTAGCTAAATTAAAACATGTAGTTTACAGTTGGAACACGTATAACGTCATTCTAGACAGCTATCTATTTTTACATTACTAAACTTATGTATTACTAAAATTACTAAATTTATATGTATGGCTGAATGATGTTGTTACCTGCTTCAGTATGCTAAACTACTGCTCACTTTTTCTGCCTTAAATTAATACATTGTTTAGATTAAAGTGTGTATGTCAGGTTAAATTTTTTATTTTGATTAACACAAAATAGTGAGGGGAAATACACGTTTGACAAGTTGATGTATTGTTTTGTATGTTTTTCGATTCCTAAAGGCAGAATATAAGATGAAAAAGTTCGTTATTTTCAGTCCTCCCTTAAAACTGCCCATCCCCCCAAACGAATCGTTTGACGTCATAACAGGGAGACGTCTCCCCAGCTCGCTGAGCTGTGTTGATAATTGCACGAGTGATAGAGCGAGAGAATTAGTGATTAGGACATTTATTTAGTTATGTAAGTTAGGTAGTTAGTATACGCAGGCGTATTTTCACGATGGTGAATTACTGCGTTTGTGCTGGGTGCAAAAACACCGTTAAAACCGGTCACAGAGTCCACTGTGTTCCGTGCCTGGGTCAACTTTGTTCGGACCAAACGCGCCGACTTCAGTGCTGCCTCGGTATCCAAGACTTCGGTCATTTGCAGCGCTCATTTCACTGAGAAGGACTACGCGGTTGGAGATCTCATGAGTTATAAAATGGGATTTAAAACCCGAGTGAGACTGGTAGCTGATGCGGTGCCTACGGTGTATGCTACTGTAGTAGAAGCACGTCGATCGCGCCCCTCTCTCTCTCTCTCGCTCTCTCTCTCTCCCTCCCTCTCTCTCGCTCTCTCTCTCTCGCTCTCTCTCTCTCACTCACTCACACACACACACACACACACACACACACACACACCAACCAACATATTCCAGCATTGCAATATTGACATCGATCGCAGCCTGTTCATTATAGCCACGGAGCTTCAGAGCTAAGGCGGAGCTATAGATTAGGTGTCCCTAAATAACCCGCGTATCTAACAGTAGTTCCGCATTAATTAATTTGCACGCGAGTTTAATTTTTTTTTTATATATACTGTGTATTCTCCGTGTATATTCATGCACTGAACCGTGACACCCGTACCGTTTCGGTTCAATACGAATACATACCGTTACGCCTATACCAGACACCTGACTAACTCTCCACTGGTTCTTCTTCACACCAGATATTTATGTTTCTTCGATATGAATTATTTACATTTCTGTTTGGCTCCTCATCTGTCTCCCGCCTGGGAGACTCAAAATTGTATGGCTGTGGGCCATCGTATAGGTTTGAGGGGGATTTTGCATCTCCTCAGACTCAAAACTCTCCATACTTGAATAGAACTTTGTTGGCACGTCTCCCTTGTATGACGTCACAGCTCAGCTGCGTTTTAAAAATATGATCTTGACAGAAATGGCTATAAAGCTTATTGTAGGGCAGTTACAGTAATAATTTTAATGATAATTACATTTTCACTCAGACATCTAACTTATTTAATATATCTAAAAAAAAAAAATTTAACCTGACATACACACTTTAATAGATTATAGATAACTGCGTGATTTTTAAACATTTTTGAAATGCATAACTTGGACCCTCTAAATTGTAATGACCCATGCATTTTCTGTAAAGCTGCTTTGAAACGATATTGTGAAAAGCGCTTTACAAATAAATGAGAATTGAAAATAAAGGTGTCCAAACCACACTAATAATACAGGAGATGTGCTTTAACGACATTATTAGCAATTCAGTTCAGCAATGCAGCGATTACTCGAGTAACGTTAATAACACCCGTCCTGTTATCAAGAACATTTTCTTCATCTCCAGATGATAGATTTTGGGATCATTAACCCATCCCGAAGTGAAGTAGAGGTAGGCTTCAGTGCTTTTCAATGCCTTGAGAGCTTCGCTGGTGTATGGAGAGGGATTGTGGACGAGGTAGATATAAACCGGATGCGATTTGCCGGGGGGGATGCGTGGGATTTCCCCCTTTCTGGTCAATGTCCCTGCCTCTGTTTAATTATTTTTATCCCCGGTGGGGATAAATTTATCCTCCCCTCAAGGTGATCATAGTGCTACTACACTAGTGGCGAGACGGATCACAAAACTTATCACGGATCCGTGGTTTGATTAGTCAATTTTATTTTAAAATGATTACTCACGGCGGTGATCCACTTGTCCGTGCTACACTTCTGTCGCGCTGCACTCCACTATATATAGAGTAAAGACGCGTTTAACGCGAATTGCTAACACAGATAATGTCTTTTCTATCATTTCACTGTAGCTCATCATCGCGATGTAAAGTTAACGTTATTGCATGATCACAGTTATGTGTGGAGAAAGATAAGCTAGAGTAAAAATATTGCGTTAGGCTACTTCATGAGTTAATAAAAAAGATTTTACAATTCCTGCACATGCAGTGATGAAGTTCATGTTCTCATGATTTATTTTTATGAATAAAAATGTTTCAAAACATCCCCCCCTCTGTTTTTTTCAGAGATCGCACCATAAATATCAGCAAACGTCAAATCTGGCAAGTTTTTACAAGACTTTAATGGAGTCAGCAGTTCGTTTGGCAGTAAATAAGGATCTATACCTAAAGTATCTATTTTATTTAAAGGTGCCATGTGTAATTGTCTGGCAAAAAAAATCAAGTCATACTCCACATTCCATACCAGATGGGGGCAGTATACCTCACATATCAAAATATGTGATGTAGGATATGGTATTTTATAAATCACACACTATAAATATGATAAAGAAGCAGAAACAGATAGTTGCAGTAAAGTAAGATATTTTAATAAGTTGAAGAAACAATTTGATTTGTGACACACACACACGATTTGCGCATTGCCATCATGTGTGTATTACAGGTAACGTTATTACATTGCTTCCTGATATCACGTGCGCAAACACAAATAACTATTTATATATATATATATACAGGGCCGTTGAATTCTTGTATCTGATAACCGTGAAGCTCTTGTAATTATTACTTTACCCAACCTCTCCATGTCGAGTGATGCAGTAAACATCAGACAGCGCACGTGTACCGATCATCTCTACTATAGTAAAAAAAAACACGAACACTGTTGAAAGATACAGTAGGCTACAAATGACCTGTTCGGGCCACAAAATTGTTCTCCGTCCTTAGCGACCGAGTCATTGAATGTGAAACAGCCGGCTGCTGTCGTCAGCGAGCAGCACTCTTCAGACAACAAGGGCGCGCGCGCCGTGTTGATACCTCCGTTTCAGTTTCTCCAACCCGCGCAGTGCGGCGGTCAGAACACGAGACCATTCTGCCCCTAGCTATGCATGCGAAAGCATGGGGAGCGATCCCGGGCGTGTCAGAATGGGTGCTGAACGTTGTAAAACAGGGCTATGCGCTGCAGTTCGCTCGCCGTCCCCCGCGCTTTCGAGCCCGGACCTTGACGAGCGGTCCTTTTCTTATCTGATCTGATTTGTGCTTGAGAGCGCGGTGGTTGTAGGGGTCTCTTGCCAAAGGCTTCAGCCATCCTTCCGCTCTCTTCCCTGAATTGAAATGAAGTAGTGGGCTGTACTTTCCACACGATAGACATCAGGTTCAAGTACGCCCACAAGCCGTGCGAGTTATTCGTGTATTGCAGGTTGGCTGGTGGTTATGTGCCCCGCATACCGCCTCCCATGGCCGAAACTGGTATTACGACACCTGTCGGGCCGTGGCTAGTAATGCTAATGCTAATTAAGGTTGATATCTCTGCAGCACTATAACTTGACATTTTTTTAATGACATCATTGCCCTTATTTCTTCTCATTCTTTTGATGCGTGTAGCTCATTCTTTGGATATTTTTACCTCAATTTTTACACATGGCACCTTTAAGTACCGTTGCTTTTCGTCTGCAGTGAGGTGTGCTATTTTAGTGTGCGACATCTTTCCAATCGCCAGGGAGATACTACTTAATTTAACTCAAAGGTCCTAAAGATGGCGGCCACAACAAAAAAGTCACGTGACTGAAACCCATGAATAGTGTTTAAGCAACGGGCAAAAACTGTAATTCGTTATTATTAAAATTAAAACATTTAATTGTTTTTTTTAATCTGATTGTGTGGGTCACCGGTCAATCTTGGTGGGCACCCATAAATCTGCGCCTGGTTTTAGGTAGAGAAAGTGTTTAATGTAATTGAAAACTGAGTCAAAGGCTGAGAAATAGCTTGTGGTTTTGGAGATTTGGTGTGTAGGTTTGCACTTTGAGTGAAAGGTTTCAAAAATCGTGTGACATGAAAATATTTTGTGTGTAAGCAGTTGGAAAAAAACTGCAAGAAATAGTGTTCTACAAAGAAACTCAATTCATCCAATCACTGATTGGGCTGCAGTGACTGACACCCCTGAGAGCCAACCGTAGCGGCATATTCATAAGGCCCGCCCACAGTTCGCGCCGGCGCCGCTGTCAGTCAGATCAGACCAGACGAGGCAGCAGCACACGGAGCATTTCTCCAGAAACTCCTTTCATTAAATCATTATCGAACGGGAACTGTGATTTAGTGCACTTGGTCTTGGAAACTTTTCGTCAGAGAGAGAGAAAGGTGGAGTGGAAATCGAAGGATCCCAGAGTGAAAATCTGTATTGAATAATCTTTTTAAAGTGAATATGTGATGCAATCTCGTTTTGGTGAGTGATTTTTTTTATATGAAATCAGATTATAAAAAGACATATGAAAGATATAGATATGTCAATAACAGAAATTATTTGATATTAGCTGAGTTGAGTAGGCCGCTCTCACAGCGCGAGCTGAACTAGTTAGCCATGGGCTAAAGCTACCACGTGGAACTAACTTATGCTTATTGTGTCATGAGTTGAGACAATGAGTGATTTATGAGTGTCGATGTGTTCTATAAATGTCGAAAAGTTCGATTATTTGAGATGCGCATGTATATTGTTATGGAAAAGTTGAATCAGAAATTAATTCTTGTATGTTTGTCTTGTGTTTTGCAAGGCTGGTTTTTCTTGTTCTCAGTTTTTTTTTCCATGTGAATGTGATCCGCAACTGTGTCCTGTTTTGTGCCATAAATAATCCATTGGAAATTAATCGTCTGCCTTGTGGATGCTATTAAATTTGCACAAATGGCGAGCAGTGTTGCCAGATTGGACTAAAGATTTCCAGCCCAACAACAGCTTAAAACCCGCCCATTTAAAAAAATACCAGCCCAAAATACATACCGGTAGTTATTAAAACTGTACGCCTATACAATAAAACACACACAATTTATTTTCTTATTAAACAACCAGACTAACAATCGCTGAGCACCATGCTCGCGCCATATTTCCAGTGCATCTTTTAAAAAATATAAATAATAATTTTAATAAAACACAAGGTCTACATCGGAATTTTTGTTATTGTTCTTGTGCTATATTGTCAGAACTACAGTTCATAGGCCAATTCTCAAATCATTTCATTACACTTTGCTTTTTGTATTAGTGCTTCAAAATGTTATTTATTTACAATTAATTTTTTTATATTATTATTATAATTATTATTATTGTTATTATTATTTAACTTATAGACCACTGGGCGAATCAAGATGAATTCTCGTTTTTTTCCTTCTTTTAATTTTGAATAAAATAACGAATGAATGATACACTGAATCGTCACTAGATACATCAGCTACCTGTAGCCAGAGGTGCCGCCAGAAATTCTGGGCCCTATGGAAACCAAAATTTCTGGGCCCCCTACATTTTTTAAAGATAAAATTTAACCCAATAAACATGCCCTGTATACTTTTAAAAATATACTTAGCACATTGCATAGTTAAAATGTCTAAAGATGAGTACTACAAAAACAAAAATATAGAAATATTTACTTGTTTACATAAAAGGGAGAACATTTTTTATCTCAATTGCAATTGCAAGCAATACAGAACATAATGTACACATATTGACACATACTTTACATGAACAATCTTTAGCTGGGTCAAACTGCTCAATCAGGAAACATCAGCTAGAACTAACCCATAATTAAATCAGTCCAGGAATAAAACTAGCTAGGCCAAAAGGGCTCAAATTCAAAACACACCAGACACACACAAGTAATAACCATATTATTTTGATTGGCCTATTTAGTTTTCTTAATATATAATATTATTAAGTATGTAATATACTTACTTTTATAAGTAGTATAAGTACGTATTAAATATATCTATTTTGTAAACTCCTTATAGCCAAAGGTTACTACAGACACATGTTTTATTCAATTTTATATTATTTTTTCTGGGGCATTCATATTAAGAACGTCAAGTTTGACAGCATCGATCGTAGCAGCAGCAGCACTGTCTGTCACTTCACAGAACACGACACGGCAAACTGATTTTGTCATTTTTGAAGCGTGTAGATTACTTTTTGTTTTGAAGTTATCATCATGTGGTGAACACATTAGATAAGACGTGTTTAGAGGCTTCAATCTTCGTGAAGTTTCGCGCTCAGGCTCACCTTGTTCGGCTGAGACGGGGAGACGCGAGTGTGCAGCAGCCGCTGAATCTGTGTCGACTATGACACATTATAACCCGGAGACAGCAGAGAGAGATGTTATTATTGTTGAATGTAAATCATAATTCAGTCAGTATTTTACTAAGCTAGCTAGATAAAAGCAGGTCATGTAGCAACAAAAATAAGTAACTCTGAAAGTTTTGGAATACATGAATAGGGCATGCTACCTTTCTTTTTGAAAAACTGTGTGACATACTGTCGACTTCGGCGTTCTCTGTCTTCTCTTTCCGTTTTTGATGCCCTAACTTTTGATGTGACATGCCTGCGTGTGTCTGCGCTGCATCGTAGCAAGTGCAATAAGCAGACGCTCACGCATGCTACACTAGCGATCGTAGCTTGGACAGCGCAGGTGGAATGAACCATTGTGAGAGGGAGGGGTGTGTCTGATACAGTAAATACATTATTTATTTATTTATTTTTTATATTAAATATATGGTCAAAACGGACAAAATACACATTTAGTGCACTAGGGGCCCTAGCATATTTAATGTATGTATAAAAAAGAGAAAAGAAATAAGAAAAGAAAAAGGGGGTCTGCTCTTCTGGGCCCTAAATCAGCCTGGGCCCTTAGAATCGTCCTAACCTTCCACCCCTTTACAGCGCCCTTGCCTGTAGCTTATATGTTATTAGGTTTAAGAAATCAAAACATATCAAACATGACATCAGAATTGTACAGCAAAATAAAAGTGTGCTTTAATAGCATAAACACGCTTACCTTTTAATATGGAGTTAACGTAGGCCTATAGAATCTCCGCAGAACTGATGAAAACGTCTCTATTATAGAACAATTATAGAACTATGAAATTATAGAACCAACTTTGTACAGTCACAACCATAGATTAATATATCGTTGAGTCAAATCTCTCCAGCAACTGCCTGGGAGGTTTGAACGTTGCCGAGGTAAAGCCATTTCTGACCAGGCCAGTGCGCACATCCATTACATTTACATTTATTCATTTAGCAGACGCTTTTATCCAAAGCGACTTACAAATGAGAAACAATAGAAGCAATTAAACTAGCAGTAGGACAACAGTATGTAAGTGCTATGACCCTTCACAGTACAATCCAACGCATTTGTTTTTTGTTTTTTTGGAATAGATAAAGTGTTAGTAGTACTGGATCAAGTGCTCAAGTGCTGCCGAAAAAGATACGTCTTCAGCAGTTTCTTAATGATGGCTACAGACTCAGCAGGTCTGGCTGAGTTAGGCAGATCATTCCACCAGCAGGGAACAGTCATGGTGAAAGTCCGAGAGAGAGATTTCGTGCCTCTTTGAGATGGCACCACCAGACGCCGCTCACTTGCAGAGCGCAAGTTTCTGGATGGCACATGAGTCTGAAGTAATGAGTTCAGGTACAAGGGAGCAGTGTTCTGTAGGCAAACGTCAGTGACTTGAATTTGATGCGAGCGGCAACCGGCAACCAGTGCAATTTTGTGAGGAGAGGAGTGACGTGTGCTCTCTTCGGCTCGTTGAAGACCACTCTAGCTGCAGCATTCTGGATCAGTTGCAGAGGTTTGACAGTGCAAGTTGGGAGACCAGCCAGGAGAGCATTACAATAGTCCAGTCTGGATAGAACAAGCACCTGAACAAGGAGTTGTGTAGCATGCTCTGATAGGAAGGGCCTGATTCTTCTGATGTTGTACAAGGCAAATCTGCATGACCGGGCAGTGCTAGCGATGTGGTCTGTGAAATTCAATTGGTCATCAATTACAACTCCAAGGTTCCTGGCTGATCTTGATGGAGTTATGGATGACGAGCCTAGCTGGATGGTGAAGTTGTGATTAAGTGCTGGGTTAGCCGGGATTACGAGTAGTTCTGTCTTCGCAAGGTTGAGTTGAAGGTGGTGGTCCTTCATCCAGCCAGAAATGTCTGTCATGCAGGCTGAGATGCGAGCGGCTACCGTCGGATCATCCGGCTGGAATGAGAGGTAGAGTTGTGTGTCATCAGCGTAGCAGTGGTAGGAAAAGCCATGTTTCTGAATCACAGATCCTTGTGATGTCATGTAGATTGAGAAGAGAAGTGGTCCAAGCACTGAGCCCTGAGGCACACCAGTGGCTAGATGTTGGGTCTTAGACACCTCACCTCACCCCTCCACGACACCCTAAAGGACCTACCCGAGAGATAAGACTTGAACCACTGGAGAGCAGTTCCTGAGATCCCCTTCATCTTTAGGATTGACAGGAGGATCTGGTGGTTAACGGTGCCAAAGGCAGCAGACAGATCCAGCAGGATGAGAACTGAGGACTTGGAAGGTGCTCTTGCCAGTCTCAGGGCTTCAATTACTGAGAGCAGAGCAGTCTCAGTTGAGTGTCCGCTTTTGAAGCCAGACTGATTGTTGTCCAAGAGGTTGTTCTGCGTAAGAAAGGAGGAGATCTGGTTGAAAACAACTCGTTCAAGTGTCAAGCGACGAATGGAAGAAGGGATACCGGTCTGTAATTCTCTAGATGTGCTGGATTTAGAGTGGGTTTCTTAAGCAGTGGGGTTATCCGAGCCTGCTTGAATGCTGTGGGAAATGTACCAGTGTGAAGAGATGTTTATGATGTGTGTGAGTATGGGTATAACAGAGGAAGAAATAGCTTGAAGTAGGTTAGTGGGAATAGGATCAAGCGGACAGGTAGTAGGGCGATTGGAAAGGAGGAGTTTGGAGACTTCTGTCTCTGAAAGCAAGGAGAAAGAGGGTAGGATGTGTGTGTTAGCTGGTAAACTGTGTGTGTTAATTTGTGGATTAGTAAATTGGCCGCTGATGGTGGTAGTTTTGTTTATGAAGAATGTGGCAAAATCATCAGCTGTTTGGGTTGATGGAGGAGGAGGAGGAGGGTTAAGAAGGGAGGAGAAGGTTTTGAAAAGCATGCGAGAGTCAGAAGAATTGTTAATTTTGTTGTGATAGTAAGTCATTTTAGCAGTAGATATGTTAGCAGAGAAGGAAGAGAGGGATTGATAAAGACCAAGGCCAGTATGATCTTTGGATTTGCGCCACTTCCTCTCTGCACCCCTGAGTTTAGCACGATGTTCACGGAGAACATCAGATAACCAGGGGGCAGAGGGAGTGGCGCGGGCTGGCCTGGAGGAAAGGGGGCAGAAGTTGTCCAAGCAGGATGTTAGAGTGGAGAAAAGAGTATCAGTTGCACTGTTAGTATCTAGTGCTGAGAGCTTGGAGGAAGTGTGGATGAGACCAAAGAGGATAGACGAGAGGGTGAGAGTGAGCGTAGCTTACGCCGAAAGGTGACCTGTGGAGGAGTGCGTGTTGTGTTCTGAGGCAGATTGAGGTTGAGAGTGAGGAGGAAGTGATCTGAGGTGTGCAGTGGAGTGACAAGAGTATGGTCAGTGGAGCAGTAGCGTGTGTAAATAAGGTCCAGTTTGTTACCCGATTTGTGAGTAGCCGCAGTCGATACTCGTTTGAGATCGAATGAGGAAAGCAGAGTGTGGAAATCAGCAGCTTTAGGTTTTTCAAGGTGGATGTTGAAGTCCCCAAGAACTATGAGAGGAGTGCCATCCTCTGGGAAGGATGAGAGTAGCACATCAAGCTCCTCTAAGAAACTGCCAAGCCGACCTGGGGGACGATATACAACTACACAATGGATTTTAATAGGACTAGTGATGGTAATAGAATGTGATTCAAATGAGTTGTTGTTCGACGGAGGTGGTAAATGAGTAAATTTCCAATCGTTTGAGATGAGAAGACCGGTACCTCCACCCCTTCTAGTCAGACGAGGGGTGTGTGAGAAAGTGAAGTTAGTGGAGAGCGCAGCTGGTGTGGCTGTGTCCTCTGGTCTGATCCAGGTCTCAGTCAGGGCCAGAAGGCTGAGACCTGAATGCTGGAGAGTAGCGGTAGTCCCATAAGATTCCTAGTGTCATCTTTTAAAAGCGAGACGAGGGAAAATGCTCGCTCAACATGGGCATTGGAAACAGGCAGAACAAAATTCCTGGAAACACTTGTGCCCCCCTGCATCTTTAAACGCTTCGACTTCGAGCCAAAACTTGTCAATGTCCTGATCATCAGAGAAGCTTGCGGTTGTCACATTCCTCCACTGCGATTCTAATGTACCAATGGGGCACGAGAAAAGATCAGCTGGCAAGTCCTTTAC
Organism: Phoxinus dragarum; assembly: GCA_033366665.1. Lineage (NCBI taxonomy): Eukaryota > Metazoa > Chordata > Actinopteri > Cypriniformes > Leuciscidae > Phoxinus > Phoxinus dragarum. The sequence goes on along the minus strand of JARPMJ010006801.1, from coordinate 15,784 downwards.
TCCAGGCCTATTTATAGTGGACATAACAGATTTCGGACAGATGAGCTCCAGTTTGCGCAGGAATTCCATTGAAGCAGGTAAACGCAATTGGTACTGCTTTACAAGTTCTTTCAGAAAATCCATACAACGCGAAGCAATTCTCTCCTTCATGTCTGGGGCTAACCTACCTTCCTCCAGTTTGTCCATAAATGTGGTACCCAGGTCCGCATCCAGAGGGGATAGGAATATGCCAGACTGTGTGAGGTCAAGTTCACGGAGCTGCTTGTGATTGCGCAAGACACTCGGTTTGAGAATGCGTCTAACAGTTGTCATGTACAGCCTTTCCAAGTCTCTAAACACACCGAGTGTGTTTCCTGTTTCTAATTGAAAGCATTTATTTACAGCTTTGATTTCCATCAGAACAGGTTGAAGAAAGTACATGTAAAGGAGATTACTTTTGTCATTGTACCTCTCCTTTAAAAGCCGAGCAGTATAACAGTGTTCTGTACTTGAAGCCATGTTAAAGTGCAATGTGATGGCATCTTTTTGATCCACAATGCGGTTAATGCAGTCAGTCATCACAATTCCAACGGGTACAGCTTGGACTTATTAATTTCAAGGGGCAGCCCCCGTTATTAATAGTCTCGTGTATGTTCTTGTATTCATACTGCCGCTTTGCTGAATGAGCGAACCAGTTGTAGGTTTCTCTAACCATGTATTCTATGTTGCTCGGAAGAAGCAGCATTGCTTTATTTGCAACAATGTCAAGTGAATGGCAAACACAACGAATAAGCTGCAGGTTTGGCTGTATTTGTTTAAGTAGGGTGAAAACGAGTGTTTTTTTCCAACCGTTACGCTGGCACCATCTGTGGCAATGCCCATCATGTTTTTAATCTGCAGGCCGTTCTTTAATAGAAAAGCAACAACAGTGTCTGATATGGCTTTAGCATCCGCATCTGTCAGCTCCACAAGTCCAAGATATGTACTGACAAACTTGCTGTTTTTTTGAGTGGTATTTCACACAAATGCAAAGAAGTTTGTTCACGGTTTTGTCAGTGCTTTCATCGAGATACAGGGCTTACGCCCTGGTAGTAATGGGCGATATAAACGATATGTGATATAAACGATACAAAATTGGCCTACGATAGAGATTTTAATTCTATTGCACTATCGCGATAATGCATGTTGATGCATTACCCGCGAAATTTAGAGCCACGAGCTGCAACCGGCTGAAGCGCATCATATTCGTCGTCATCTTGAGTAAACATGGCTGACAGCGAAACGGAGGAGCTGGTGAAAAGATCGGTGCAACATCCATTATTTGGACTTGGTTCGGATTTAAGCCGTCCGACGAGCAGCAGCAAACTATACAGAGTGTGTGGGGCAACAGTTCGGGGTAACACACGAGTCGACTAATCTGTTCTACCACCTCAAAACGAAACATGTCACTGAATAACAGCGCGTATTCACAAAATAGTGGTGTGTAAACAAAATCTCTGTGTGTGCCCGATTTTAAGATTCGTTGTTGTGTTGCTTTTTAACTGAGAAGACATCAGTTTTTCTGCTCTTCGCATCTTTTGTGTCCTTTAAAAAAAATAGCCAAACTAAAACTACATTTGATTTGGAGTGCCTTCTGCACTGTTTTGCACTTTTTACTGTCTATGGCATGACACTACTGTAAATAAACTTTTATACTTGAAGCATTTTCTTTAGTTGACGTATAACAGGAGAAACTCGAAAAATTAGAATATCATGCAAAGGTGAAACTAATATATTATATAGACTCATTACATGCAAAGTGAGATATTACAAGGCTTTATTTGTTTTTGATGATTATGGCTTACAGCTTTATAAAAACCTTTTCACAATATTCTAATTTTGAATTTGGGGTTTCATAAGCTGCTAGCCATAATATAAACATTAGGGCTACTTAAAGTCTCTGCAGCTAGTGTTCTTGAATTTTATTTATCTGCAACATTATGTTGTATAATTACAGTTTTGCACAATAAAGGTTCTCAAAACGACATCACCGTTTCTTTCTTTCGTTTAAAAAAAATATATATTTAGCAGTTGTTTGGCTTTCCTTAGGGTCTGTGTAACCTGTTCTGAAATGGTGTTATTATAATTTATATATCGTGATTAGGGATGGGCATCGTTAAGAAATTATCGATATCGATGCCATTGTCAAGTCTGCTTATCGATGCGATTCCTTATCGATTCCCATATCGATTCCTGTACTATTTGCTGAACACTTACAGGGTGGCTTTGAGAGTTGTTGGCTTTGAATGTCTCATTTAAAGTGGTTTTAGAGAATGTAAACCAAGTGTGGAATATTAATACAGAAGTTGAATGCTTTGAAATTTCAAAAAAAAAAAAAAGTAAACATTTCTAAAACAATGATTCTGATCTTGATTCAATATCGATTCCTTTGGATAAATATTAGGTACAGTAGATGCGTTAATATGTTAATTTTTCTCCTCCCAAAATAATCTCACCTAATGCAGAGCCCTGTCAGCTGGTATTATTATTAAAGGTTAAAAATAGCATCTCAAATTATAATAAAATGCGTTTTTTTTATGACAGCCTTATAATATATTAATGATATAGGTAAAAATATAATAAATATGTAATATATTATATTTAGCAAAATACTCCTCTCAACAGACAATTTTTTAAGTCTACCTACGTGCTGTGATTATTAAATGGCTTTCCGGTGAACGTAACATTACGTGACTGAGCGGTTTAGTGTTTATGGACCTCTTTCTGAGGTTGAAAAACACTTGATCGATCGATTTTATTACATTTCGGTAAGTTGAACTGTATCTTTCAAATAACCTATTGATCATTGGAACTTAAGTTAATTTAGGCTACTATTAACTTAGTAGTAGCCTAACAGATGATCGGCTCACGTGCCGCTTGAACTGAAATCTGTCAAGTCAATTTACAAGCACCAAAACGGTGTTTATTGTTTGAATTTTGTAATTAAATTGACAGAATCTGAGAGCTGGGAATTAGTTTCATGTCAATAGTACCGTACGCTTCTCTGTCGGTGCTTTCTCTGCGTGAGAAAATGGATGTGTGGCGTGAGAGCGTGTGGAAAGTGACAACTGCGTGAGTCTCACGGTGAATTCGTGAGAGTTGGCAGCCCTGCGTGCAGATTCAGTTTGTAAATGTTTTTGGCGGGTGTGCTTGTGCAGCCGCGGTCTTGTTCATTTGCTTTGTTGTTTGTGTATCTCTATGGCAAACGCGCTGAGCGCGTTCGGAACTACGGGAGCCCAGACCGAGCGTCGGCGGATGTTAAAGAGAAAACCGATTTTCATTCAAACATATCGACGTACACTACAAATTCGAGTTAATCAATAAAATATAGTTATCGCCCAGCCTAATGGAAAGGAACATTCGGAATCGTTAGTGGAATCGTTAACGTGTGGACGTGTACGATTCCGATGGATCGGAACGTTTGGAACCGGTTCCAAACCGGAACCTGGAACCGATTCCCAAGCCTAATCGTGATATATATCGTTATCGCAAAAGGGCTGCAATGTATATCGCAATATGGATTTTAGGCCATATCGCCCATCCCTACGCCCTGGAAAATGGTGTAAGGAGACTCACCAATATCCTCCACAAGTTCTTCTCTGAAGTGTGGCGTGAGGACAGATTTGATAATAGCTGTGCACTTTGTCCGGTGCATTTGAAATGTTCCCATTTCATCTTTCAAAATGTCTGACAAATCGTCCACCGCATTTATTGAAGCAATGTAGGCAGCGATTCTAATTTCACGGCGCTTTTGGTCATCTTTGATGCTGCTCCCGCTGGCACAGTAAAAGTTTTTACACTTGGTGCACAGCGCAATGTGTTTTTTTGTGTTAGCATGCTCTTTCAAATCGTTTATCTGTGCTCTGATTTCTGATTGACAGTATTTACAAAATGCCTTTGACTCATCGCCTACCACGGGTGCAATCCATGTTTTCAAGGGTCGCTCTCCCATTCCTTTCTGTAGGACTTTTTACATTTTCTCCACTTTAGCATGATGATGATAAGTGATGATGATAAATGCACTTTTGACGATATAATGAATAGAACGATTAGCCTACAACAACTTGCCAAATTACATTGCGATAGTTTTTCACACAACGATATATATTGCGATATTGAGAGCCATAACTCCAGGCTAAAGTCAATAATTACCATTCCATGATATTAATAATTTCACTAATAAGCAAGCTTCATTACAAGTGACAAAAAGGTCACTTAATATTTTATTCCAAAATTAGAACATTTCTGTAAACAGAAAAGCAGAACACATTTAGACAGCAGCTTTACACCATACCGCCTGTCTGCGCCGTCGCTCCCACCACGTGCATCACGCGCTGTGCGTAGGGCACCAAAATATGAAAAATCAATAATTATAATGCCGATATTATTTCAGTATAACAGACATCCCAAGTCTCCCGGAAGTTCCAGGAGTCTCCCGCATATTGATAGCGGCTGATGCCTGCGAATTACTTAAAATCTCCGGAATCTAGAGCGAGCGCGCCCGCGAGACAGAGACAGTGCTCCAAACCGCGCACGGCAGAGAGGGAGAGAGAGCAAGAGACCGCAGCGCGCGTGCCTCATGAAGTGCATTTAATATCTCCCACTGGGGTGTACACAGTAGGTGCTACTACCCTTCACATCGCATGTTCCGGCGATGTGACTATCGCTCACTCGCACATCGCGATGTCGATGTTAAAACAGAATATTAGAGATGCTCCGATCAGCATTTTTGGGGCCGATTACCGATCACCAAAATCATGATCTGCCTATTGCCGATCACTGCCGATCATAGGAATGGAATCTTTTACCTATAATCTAGCAGAGTTTGCACCATTTGTAGAAATTAAACTACCGGTAACTAAGAGGTGGCAAGATTTTTTTTTTTCTGGAACAACCAATTATGAAAAAAAAAAAAAAAAAACCAGTCAAAGACAAAAATTCATGAAAGAACTTTTGTAAGTCAAATTTAAGACCTTTTTAAGACATTTTAAGATCATAAAGATTGAAATTTAAGACCGACACGACGCATTAACCAGCAAATAACAAATTAAATTAGCATCAATATGCACTTTTTTTTTACATAAGCATTAAAATAATAACATCAATTATGGCTAGATTTTAAAAGAGTGTCTTGTAACATGTTATCTATACTAACATGTACAAGTGCAAATAAAGATTTGACAAAATAGGTTTTATAAAAAGATAAACCTCATAGGCTATTTCAGCCTTTAAATAATTTTCTTATAAAGTCAAATTTTTTTTTTAATTACTGACATTTACAATGCACATTAGCTTATCTTTTATTATTAATAGTAAAATTCGGTCCGATTTTCCCGTGGCGTCTGTCGTTGCTATGCAACCATGCACTGCGCTCTCCACAACGACAAAGAAGTTTTAGTAGCTTTTGCGGAATTCTGAAGTTGATATTTTTTAATCTCGCTGCGCGTGGAAAAAAATGGCCCGCATCACTTCTATAATGAGCGCGCTTGCCGCACGCCTACATTTGAAATAACAAACTTGAGCGCGCAAAAGACGCGATATTTGAACGGCCTCTTGGCGAGCTCCCTCCAGTCAGGCCACGAGCTACTGGCAGCTCGCGTTGGAGACCCCTGCTCTACAGCTCCGCTTTGTAGGCTACGACTACTTTTTTGCTACTTTGTAATGACTTTCTGCAGCCAGCGTTTCTGGAAATGACTTTTAAAAAAACATCCAGACGGGAGAAGGAGAACTCATGTTGCCACTGGCAAGCTCCGGTCTGCTGTTGTGTGCCCGTGCGCCGCGCATGCAGGTGGAAAAAAGTCGCGCGAGTAGTTTACGTCACGTGATCGTTTTTTTTGATCAGCGCTTTTGGGGTTTGCCGATCAAGCTATTTTTAGCCAATATCGGCCGATCATGATCGGCGGCCGATCAATCGGAGCATCACTACAGAATATCGTTCAGCCCTAATTATGACCTTCTAATAATCTCAAAAATTCCCTGGGAATTGACCATTCACAAAACCCCGCCCTCGAACGGTTCTCGTCCAATCCTAGCTCAGCAACTGTAACTAAGGAGAAGGACCTTGTCAAACATTGCGATTTCAGCAAGATAGTGAAACGATGCGCCTATGGCAGTGATACCCGAAATAATTTAACCTGACCCGAACATTACGATTATATTTTAAGCCCGACCCGAGGTCCGTTTCTCACCTTTTTATTTTATTTTTCATATGCTGTATTTTATCATTGCTTGCAACTATAATTAAAAAATAGGCTACATGTACAAACCAGGGTTATAATCGTTAACGAAAACGAACGAAAAAACGAAAACTAGATGGGAAAAAACATTGTCGTTAACTGAAATAAAAATAAAAACGAGGCAAAACAAAAAAACGATAACTAAATAAAACTAATGTGTGGTTGACAAAACTAACTAAAATAAAATAAAAATTATAGAGTAAATGTCCTTAGTTTTCGTCTTTGTCAATGTCTTTCCTTCGACGCTATTTAAAAATACGCAGAGAATTCGCTCAGCTGTGTTTCCTTTCCCTGCTCTCCCTCCGTCTCTCTGTCACTCGCATGCATGCGCGCGACACACACACACACACACAGTCACACACCCCCTCCCCTCCTCTCAAGTCTCCAGAGAACGTCTCTATGTGAACGTGTTCGACGCGACGTTGAAGCAAGTTCGCAAAAGTTTGGTATCTCATGAACACCTTTACACAATCACTTACACAATCACACACATAAAAAGTGGTATACAAATATTTTATATTCTCTGAATATAATGTTCATATGAGAAGCAATTGGGCCTTCTTTAAAAAGTTAACTAGTCGCAAGTTTGAGGTAACTTAAAATGCACTTGTGTTGTCGTTGTCAAAACACTAACGTTATAAGCTGCAGGGCTGGAATGGTAATCTGGCATTCTGGGCAAATGCCCGATGGACCGACGTACATTTTGATTCGATACATCTCGGGATTTAATACTTTATTTCTTTTCTTTTTCAACGGCCTTCTGATCTACATTGGCAGCCCATTTGTCCCATCCTTTTTAAGTTTATATTTTGTTTTATTACATGGCTTGGTTGAACGCTGCGGAGTATAACAGACCGTTGCCATGAAAAACAGAGCGTTGCTATATGGACTCACAGAATTCGAACCGTAGACGTAGCGCACTATTTTCTTTGGCGGAAGCTTAGCGGAAGCAACAATCGTAAACTATCAATAAACTCCTTTTTAAATCAATATTTTGTTTCAAAGTAGTGATTTATTTGATAGGTAGCCATGTAATAAGTGGGATAATGTATAGCGAGTCGGTAGTTATTGGGAATACAACCCCTTCAGGCTGCTCAAGATCCCTCCGCTTCGCGTCGGGCTCCCGATTGCAGCCTGTTGGGGTTGTATTCCTATTGTATTGTATACGTTAGCCTATATATAAAAAGACTAAAACTAATACTAAAACTAATTAAAACTAAACTAAAACTAAGCATTTTCAAAAAATAAAAAATAAACTAGCAAACCCACGTTAGAAACTAATTAAAACTAAACTGAATTTGAAAACACAGTTAAAACGAAATAAAAATAAAAACTAATGAATAATGCAAAACTATAATAACCCTAGTACAAACACAGTTTCACTACGGCACTGCGGCCCCTCAGTCAGCAAACGAGAAAAAAAAGAGAAAAAGCACGGATTACGAAACTTTGATGTGGTTTGAACAGGTACACTGTCACAAATTCCTCTGGAACTCAAAAATTAAACTTCAAAACAAAGTTTGCGCAGTTGCACAACTATTTACACAAATATATCCTTCTCAGTCGGCTACAAGTTATGAATGAAGAGAACAGCACGAGAACCGTTTTCACCGAGACACTTGAAAACGGATTATTGTTGCATAATTATCCTATAGCTTAATTTGCTAACAGTTTAACATTATTTAACTAATTCCAATGAAATGATAGGGTGTACCATGGACAAAAATGCATGCACAAGGCCATCTTTGAAGATGCAGCATTGATAAAAGCAACATTTTTAATTTTCTATCACATGTAGGCCTACTAGAAAGGCGACATATTTTCAAGATTCTCTTATACAAATGTGTTTATATTAGCCATGGTAAAAAGTAAATTTGCGTTGTCGTTGTTGAGCCCAGAATAGTCGGCACGGACTTATCTTTGAGCAACAGTTTTCTGGCAAAGCCAGCATCATATTGGGATTTTTTTTCCTCAAAACAGTCATCCTTAAAATGTATAGAACAAACGCTTAATTAACACTGCCGTGACTGGGACGTCCGCAAAAAATAAAGTGCATCCATTTTTCCCTGACGTCTGGATCTTTCTGCAGCGTATTCAAAGATGTTGTTTGTCCACAGCCAGGAACAGCACATCTGCGGCATCGTAATTTTACTGTACACAGACCCACTCGCTGTCCGTCGACTGAACACTTGTGAGGCGCGCGGGGCGACAACGATACGAAGTGAGCGTAGTTGTCTTGCGCTTAAAGCGTAGTTGTCTTGTGCCGGAGGCGGTCATATGCAAACGCTGGTACGTCACTTCGCACCATGATGTCACTTCTTACCATAGATCCAGAACGAGCTGTATTTAGAGCTTGATTAAATAAATGATTCGTTTATAATGGGATAAATAGTCTTAAGCTATGAAACTTGCAGGACGTTTTAATGGTACAAAGACCTCTTATATACCAAAAGATCAAGGCAAATTTGGTTTCTCATGTCATGACCCCTTTAATGGCCATGAAACACAGGACCCTATTATTTCAAAATACATCTAAAAAATGTATGGTAAATTATATTCCAGCAATGCATGTTCTGTAGACAAAATAGATGCTCTCTGGCATCTTTCACCATGGGCCACAGGAGTTTTCGTTTCTCCACGTCCAGCGCAGTCAAGTCCTCTGTAAACCGTAAGCGCTGTGCTTGAAGGAATTCAGTTCTTTGCTCTTTTCTAGAGTAGATCCCGAGTAGACCTGTTCGTGAACTGATTTGCACTTGAACTGATCAAGAGAAGTCGTAGGGCTGGGCGATAAAACCATATCAAATATTTGATAATGTTTATGCGCCAAAAGCGGAAAGAAACTCATTTGAACCGTGCGCCACACGGACTGTTTATCCGCTCGGCTCAAAGTCCAAACGCAGCGCAACGCGAGCTCACTATAGCAGACGCGTTTACTCTGATCGGTCTCAGTCACGAGATCCAGTGAGAAATGCTTGAATTCAGCGAAGAACACAAATGTCTCAGTGATTTTAAACCAGTTTAAAGGCAGATGAAACAGTGCTGACGAACAGGACACACTGTGCGCAACGATAGTCTGAAGGCTTTTCCGTCTACAAATTCCCATCATTTACCACGGATTTACTGTAACGTTAGCCTAGTAATACTAACTGCACCATGAAATATGGGATATACATATTAAATTATATTATTAGGGGGTGGGAATCTCTAGGCACCTCACGATTCGATTACGATTCAGAGGGCTGCGATTCGATGCTAAAGCGATTATCGATTATCAATTATCTGAATCTTTTTTGGTGTGTGTGTGACTATAAATACTTTGATTTAAAAGTACCAAGTAATGACCCATAAAAAAAATTATGAAAATAATATTTTATTAACATTGAATAGAACCAACAGGAAAACAAAAATGTGTGCCTGAACTAGCAGCATACTTAATTAATTAAACTTATTAGCATAAATTAATAATATAACAATAACAAAGTATATCAAACTTTAACATATTCTGAATCTCTATTAACATATAATAGTGCAATATATAATCTTTCAGTAGCAAAATAGGCCACAATGAAAATTGGCAATAAAAGTTGTGATTGATTGTGTAATGCGCTTTGCCCTTTCCGAGCCGGGTGGAAGCTTTGACAATATTGTTTGCTCGATGGTCCTCTGTTTGGCAGCAACGACCGGTACAGCCGAGTGCTTTTCCTCCTTAGTGGAAACGTGTCATATGGCTTCTCATGTTTGTAGTGTTTCTGAAACATTTATTTTATTTCTGCACAGCTTACATATAGTGTGGCTCTTGTCCAGCTCCTTTCCCCCCTTGAACTTCATAGAAGCCAAAATATGTCCACACGTCAGCTTTTAGCGAGGAGGGTATTTGAATTTTCCGCTCAGCCATTGCGTCTCTCTCGGTTACAGGGCTCGACATAAGCAATGGCCCGATGGCCCGGGGCCAGTAAAAGAGTATGTCGGGCTAGTTGACTGGCCATCAGCAAAACAAACAGCAATTCGTCACACACAGTGGCGCGAAGAGTGTCAATGTTACTTCAGGTTATTTATATTCCGGCTGTGAATTTTAAGCTCTGCCTCCGATTGAGCTAAAATCAGCCAATCGTCGAGGTAGTTCAGTATTCGCATACTCCGTTGTTGGGGTGGCGAGCGCGCGGCCGTGTCCATGCATTCCGTGAACGCGCGAGCCTGCGAGGTGCTAGGGACAAACCGAACGTCAGGACATTGTAACATATAAGCTCAACCCTCGGAGGCGAATATCAAGAATGGCCTGTGACGGGATGCTATCTGTATCTGAAAGTAAGCGTCTTACTGAGATAAACCATATGTAATCTCACGGGCGAATTTGCGCGAGGATTGGTTGTCAGCAATTTGAACGAGCATTTCATAAGCGCTTGTTCAAACGTCTGAGGTCTAGGATGAGTCTGAGACCACCACCCTTTTTGGGGACGAGAAAGTAGCATCTGTAAAAGCCCGACTCGCTCTCCGTTAGAGGAACGGTCTTTATAGCCCCTTTTCCCAGCAGTTTCGTTATTTCGGCGCGAAGTAGATGTGATACTTCGCTTTTCACCGTAGGGGCGGACTGGCCAATGTGGGCCGGCCCACTCGGAAGGCTACACGAATATATTTAAAAAATGACGGAAATCATAATAAAATATTACATTTTTTTTTTCTACGCTAATGGATGAGTGAATCGATCGCGCGGGCGCGGCCGACAAGGAGTGTGTTTTGTGTGCATGTGAGTGTATTGCCCTCCCTCCCTGTTAATTAGTTTGGTCTACTCCATTGAGTATCTTGAAACACGCCCCCTTTCACTTTTAATTTTACAGCGAGAGAGAAAGAGATATTGATCCGTTACTTGCGAATTTATCTGAGCAGATAATTACAAATTATTGTCTATGGATGAAAAGCTGGAAGAAAATAAGCAAGTTTAATATCACATGATAGCCTAATAATAGCCTATGCCATGAGAATTTCATGTTAATGCAAAATGTTAATGTCTTGATAGTTTTATATTAATATTGTTGTGTGTCTTCTGTTTGTTTCCCTTTGTTTTACAAATATTATCTAATATGTGTTGTGTTATTTAAAATAAATGTTTAAATGGCGTTTATTTTTGTATTGTGTAATATTTTTATGCTATAAGTAGTGTTAAAAATTATTCTGCACATTGAGCCAATGTGTTATGATGTGGGATGTGGTGGGCTGCTGTGGGTCAGAAAGTCCAGGGCCACTTTTTGGTCTCAGTCCGCCCCTGCGCGGCAGTCTGCGAGCGAACTGCAGCGAGTAACCTCGTTTTATTATGTTCAGCACCCATTCTGATATGCCAGAAATGGTTTCCCATGCTTTTCCTTATTTCTTTCAGGGCCAGTAAAAATATAGAAGAGGCCAGAAAAACTCTGATCTACTGGCCCCCGGGGGCCAGTGGGGATTTTTTTTATGTTGAGCCCTGCTGTTATGTGCACGCCACAGACAGTCCGGGCACTGCACTTCCACGCTTCAGAGTTCAGTCTTTTGCGTTCCGTCAATATTATGTTATTTATATATATAAAAAAATTTTTTTTTTTTAATCTATTTTTGCCATTTGTGAATTGATTTTTTTCCCCCCACCCCTATATATTATTGAAGTAGACAATGTATTAAAGGACTAATGGAATATAATTACAGTATTTAATAATGCATTTAGGCTACTGGTATTCATACAAATACCATAGAAAACATAAATTAACATTTTGCCATGATAGTGAGCTGCTGTAGGCCAGGGGTTTTCAACCTTTTAGGATATGCGCCCCCCCAAGTTTGTTTAATTTCATTCGCGCCCCCCACCCTCCCAAAGTGCGTGCAAACGAACATCATTGCTATACAAGTTGTGAAGAGGTTCAGTGTTTAGAAGGAAGACGGGGTCGGCGTGACTGGGACCCGCAAGTTTTATTTACAAAACTCAAATCAACAAACAAAAGTCGCGCCAACAGCGCATTCACCGTAGCCTTGCTACTGCATAAATAGTAATACGTTTTATTTATATAGCGCCTTTCCAGGGGTCAAGGACGCTTTACAATAAACAAACAACGATAAAGGCAATTTATATTAAGACAGCAGACAAAACAACAGTAGGTAGATGAGAGTACTGAGATACTGAGCTCATGTACTTGTAAAAATGCCCCGATACTAGGCTGGGCGATTTTGCCCAAAAAAAAAATCTTCGATTTAAAATTCGAGATTCGATTTTCGATTTTTTTTTTCCAATGCACTTAAAAAATGACTGCAGACATCAGATATAGTGTCAAAAGTGCAACTTTATTGCTATGATTGTCCCTAAATCCCAAAACAAAAAGTAAATGAGGCTCTGTCATTCAACAATAACAATTTCAAGCTTTAACCCAGGTTTAAGCAAAAGTGCAACAACTTCACAGTAGCTTAAATTTTCTGTTCAAGAAATCAGATAATTACAAATTTTGTAACATATAACATTACAATAAATAAATAAAAACTCTTCTCAGAATAGTGTGAATATAAAAAATTGAAACATGCCTGTGGCAGACATATAGCCTGCTCAAAGAGTGAACAAATGTAAACTTTTATCTATAACAACAAAACACGTGCTTGTTAGATCTCTGAAACATTGTTGTGCATGCTCATTCTAAACATTTTTTGCAAGAAAGATGAGCCTGTCCACAACCTCTGGCTTAAGGCAGGCCCGGTTGCAGGTAACTATTCCCCCACCCACACTAAATACCCTCTCTGAGGGGGCACTAGTGGCTGGAATAGAAAGATATTTTTTAGCCAGTAAGCTTAGCCTTGGGAAGTTGGGCTGATGCAGCTTCCACCATTCAAGAGGATCTGTGTCTGGCTCTATGTCTGGAATAAGCAAATATGTTGCAAGCTCAGTCTCAATTTTTGTTTTCTCAGATTGTGGGTGTGGCGTGGTGGATGGTGCACTGTTTTTAAAGAAGGCACCCAGAGTCATTTTCTTTTTTGGTGGGGTGTTCTTAGGGCTGGGCGATAAAACGATAACGATAATTATCGCGATATAATTTTTCTCGATAAAACGATATCAAGAGTTCGATAAATGTTCGATAATTTTTTTTGCGCCAAAAGCGGAACGAATCTCATTTGAACCGCGCGCGCCACACGGACCGTTTATTCCGCTCGGATCAAAGTCCAAACGGCAGCGCGAGCGCGAGTTCACTCGAGCAGACGCGTTTACTCTGATCGGTCTCGGTCACTAGATCCAGTGAGAGCGCTTGAATTCAGCGAGGAACACAAATGTCTCAGTGATTTAAAACCAGTTTAAAGGCAGATGAAACAGCGCTGACGAACAGGAGAACACAGTGCGCAACGATACAGTCAGAAGCTTTTCCGTCTACGCATTCCCATCATTTACCACGGATTTAACGTTACTGTAACGTTAACCCCCTGGGGTCGGCAATCACGCCGGCGTGATTTGCACGTTTTTTTTCACATAGCAGCTGAATAAACTTAAAATACTCCGTCATATATGGTCATACAGACTTAATAAAAATTAAAAAATAATCTGTGAGATGTCTACTTTTGTATGTGTCCACTTACAATCAAAACAAAACTTTGTGCTTTTGTAGAATAAAGAAAAAAACAGGGTGTGCTTTCTGCCTCTCCGTCTCGTGAACTTTTTTCTTGAGCACGTCTCTAAACATAATCCAACTTACATTGGATTTACCTCAGAAGAAGAACGCGATTTGAAGACAAGAAAGATTTTAAGGTAAGAAATGTATTCTGAATTATATTAGTTAAATCAGTGTTATCGTTTCATAAACTTCCCATTGTAGTTGAACTGTTGCTAGACTAAAATGTATTCAAATTGACAGAAATATGATGAAATATGAACTATAGACAGGTAGGCAACCTTTAAATGCTAAATAAATATACATGTATGACACAAGAATGTTTTTATGGTCTTTAATAAAAAACATAGCATGATATAAAAGTAGGCTAGTAAGAGTGTTTACACTAACATGATGAATATTAGAATGTATAGACCGGTGTTTACTGTTAAAGGATAATTCTGGTATTTAACACCTTGAGTCTATATTGTAGTTTGTTTTGGATGAACAAGAGTGGTGGACAACATTTTTTTGACAATGGTTCCTCTCTCGAGTTTTTGACTATAATAGAATTGGCCATGGACCCATTTAACATTGGAGTCAATGGGCATGTCCGAAAATGTCATTAAAACAGCCAATAATGTTCATTTACAAAACTGTTAAACTCACCGAGTGGTTAGTGGTGTTCGTTGATGATTATAAACAATATATCGTTGCAATATATGATTCCAATCCGTTTATTTTGCTATAGTGGAACTATTTTTTCAGACACTTCACAACTGTGTAACTTCCGCTCAATATTTGAATCTGAAGCGTTAGCACACTCCCGACCACTTGATGGCGATAACGGATGTTTATGTCTCGCGGGACACTCACGGTCACAGTCGAGTTCAACTTCATATTACAAGTAACAATTAATGAAGGTTTTGTTTATTTCGCTTACTCTCCCGGAGCACAGTTGCTCCGCTCGCTCCGCCTTATGAGAAACGGAAGCGAGCAAAAAGACTACATCGACCAAATGTAAACAGCCCCCTTTCCGTTCCGGTAGCGCATTTATATTAACGAGCACTCAGTCCTTCAACAGAATTCAATGGGATTTTACAAAACGATGAATAAAACACGAAACTTTTCGAAACTTATGCGAATCCTAAAGGAGTGCATTTGGCACAGAAAAAATTTTTTTTTTAACCTTTGTTAGGCCATGTTTAGCATGAGAATCCAACTCTTTAACAATGTAAATAAGTCAGAATGCATGAAATAGCTTTAGACATCCCCTTTAACATGTTCAAATTTTAATTTAGAATTAAAATTTAGTTTAATTTAGAATTCTAATCCCTGATTTGTTAATGTGGGTTTACAATTATGTGGTGCAACAATAAAACCCAGATCAACAAATCCTTGATTAGCTCTAAACTTAAAGCTGCCGTCGGCAAGATTTTTTTGATCATATTCACTGAAACCGAAGCTATGCTCAGACAGAACAACATATATCAGCCGGTTTTAGAAGAAGAAAAAAACAGCGCTTCTACCGCCACCTGGAGCCTGTTATTTATTTTGCAAAAATCCACCGCTCCCGGTTCTTCTGGTCCAGTCAGCGCGGGGGGGGGGGGGGGGGGGTGTGAGATATGACTGTCAATCACAGTTCGTGCACACGCCACAGATCCCCCCTCGCGCACGTTACAATATCACATGCACACCGCCGGAAGTTCGCAGGTGTGGTGGATTGTGCGAAGCGTGATGGCGGAGGGAAAATCTACTAACAAGCTTCCAATTCCTCGATTAACAACCAGAGCTAGGAGGTCCAAAACAACCAAGGAAAAGAAAACATGGTAAGTACTCCATGGTGTTGATCGATGCTGAAGAGACGGGCGCGCGTTCACAGAAAATCTGGTGCACACGCACTGACGAGCACACACTCGATGGGAGGATGCTCTGGGGTAGTGG